>JAVQJZ010171161.1:0-10701 GCA_036025355.1 Leiopotherapon unicolor | reverse complement strand
TTAAAGGCCTCCAGAAAACTTTTCTCCATTTACAGATGCACAGTTCTGAAAGCAGTATTGAGATTCAGCAGTTACTGAGATGTAACGACTGCGAACACTTTTCAGTCATAAGATCACTCATTAAAAAAGGACACCCCAAAGTAATGTGATAGTCCTGCAATAAACCCTCTCTTACATATTGTAAGAGCGTCACAGTGGTGTTGATTAAACTCATCAGGTATCGTATTAGACTGCATATTGAATGTAACTTTTGTAAGAACAAAAAAAAAAAAAACATGGCTCGTTGTGCCTGAATTTGAATAGAAGTGGATAATTTCTGCCAACACTTAAAATCAAACTATTTAAGCATATTTGCTTGAATTAGAGAACTCCACGTGGTATTTTAAAAGTGACTCTTCAAGTGTTAAACCAAGAATGGATTTGTCTGTGTGCTTTTACCTTGCGAGCACTAGCCGTCAGTCCAGGAGACTTTGCGGCCCTGCTGCTGCCCCGCGGAGACTTCCTCTGTCCTTTAGTCACCACCTGGGGTGACTTGAAGCTGCCAGCTCTGCCTGCTTGTACCACTCTGGAGTGAGGATTTCCTGACAGTATGTTTTCCTGGCACTTGCGTGCAGATGTCTGAGCGGGTGACTTCTTTGACGTTTTGCCAGGAGACTTGCGGGTGGAGCTGCGGAGCTTGTTCAGCCCTTTCTTCAGGTAGTTCTTGTTTGTGGGGGTGTTCTCAATAGTGAACATCATAGACTGCCTCCGCTCAGCCTGACAGAAAAATACAAGTGCAGGTGTTAGAAAAACAGAAAATATAAAATGGGTAATATTTTGTTATAAGGTTACTGCCCATGTTTTTAAGTCTGCGTGAACACATAACACTTACTGGACTGAGAGCAGGTTGAAGATGAGAGCTGGAAGGTCCACTCATCACGTTCTTGTTTTTGGGAGTGAGAGGACGGGGGAAGCAGCTGGCCTTCACCTTTTTCTGTCAGATGAATAGAAGCAAGAAAAGTCAGTTAAAGAAGAAATGGAGTGGTTTCAGGGAGTTATGTTTCAGTCATTTGAGTGTAATTTTGTGGCTCCAAATATTGTGCCCCCTGTTGCAAACTTACCTCAGGCGAAGTTTGATGTACAGACAATGTAGACAAAAAACGTTTTGAGGCTTTCGGGCTTCTCAACTGAGAGGTGCTGACGCCCTTTGATGGCAGCTGGCCTGGCATCAGAGACAGACGACTGGAGCGAGTGCTGGCTACGGCACCTGAGTGTCCCATAATGAGGGACTGCCGATGGGAGGCGAGAGAGTCTTGCAACTGGCCAGGCATCATGGACGCCCGGCGGATTGTGTCAGATGGGTCGCCCATACGGAGTTCTTCATCCGTGAAGGCGAAAGTACTGCCTCGGCCAGTCTATATGTATAGAAACGAGGGATTTTACAAAACCAGTGGGAAAAGAACCAGTGGCAGAAAGTGGAACATGACCTGGACAAGGATCCCTGAGTATTACATATTCAAATGTATCATCATTTTGACTATTCTTTCTGGGGATCTTTAACATGTATGTGCGACTGTGTGTTGTGTACTAACGTCACACTCCACAGGGTAGCTGCTCTTTAAGTGAGGAAGGCAGGCCTTGTTCCTGGCCTGGAGCTCAGCGATCCTCATCCAATCCTCAGGTGCTCCGTCTGGCTCGTTCTCTGTTCCCACGCAGAATGTGCTTGTGGCTAAAGACAAAAGGAAAAATAAGCAAGTGCTATATGCACAGGACATGTACAGAAGATAACAAAGAGGAGGATTGTCCCCTAAGCAGTGATTTGAAAAGAGGAACCAAGGAGCTGACAAGCCCTATATCTGAATTATGTACCTTTATGAACCTTTTTAAAACTTCATCATTGTACACAGAGCAGGGCAAAATAACAGCAGGTTAAGCTGTAAAAGTCTACCAAGTCTAGTCAAGTCACAAGTCACTACAAAGTTATCTGTGACAGAAAACAGGGTAGTGTTTATTATTATTCCTAAAGGAATAATTGATCAATTCAGAAAATAGTTGATGAAATTAATTCCCCTCGTGTAATGTTACCTCGTGCAGCTGAACAGGTTTATAAAAAAATAAAAAATAAAAAATAAAACACACACACAGCAGCCCTGAATGTTGTCTAATTTGTTTTCCAGCCTGACCTCTCATTTTATTTCTTACACTTCAGTACATCCTCCTGTGACTTGGTCAGATATCTACTCACGCTGTGAATGGATGGTGCTCCGTCTGTACCCCGGGAGGCCGATGAGCTGGTCGCTGGCAGAGGAAGTCATTTTGGCAGGTGTTTCTAAGGGCTCCATAGACAAAGGACGTGCAGAGTGGGCACTGGAGAGGTTCGGGTGGGAGCGAGCTGAGGCAAGACTGTAGAACGTCTCATCACCTTCACCACCACCGCCTGGTGTTTTCTACAGATCAGAGTTCAACCATTAGCTGCAACTACATTTATACTAAAGTGTGAGTGTGGCGGCGTTTTGAGAGAGTGGAGTGTGCTGAGGGCAGCACCCTCAACAATCTGAAAGAAACACTGAGCTCTATAGTTTGAAGTGTTTTAGTATGATAGTTGAAAATTAGCAAGTATTATTCAACAAATGAACAAGTGACTTAAAGAACGAGCTGACCCCCCAAGATCTACAGTGCATCCCAACTTCATCATCAGAATGATTCATCAAACATCTCCAACAGTGTGTGTTATTGTGAACATATGAAACATGCAATAAGAGTGCAAGTGAGTTTCCTCCACCTTGGTCATGGTGATGTTAATAACCTGCGTGGTCCTGCGTCGTTTGACAGATGAAGTTGGGTTTTTCCGGGCTGAATCCAGTTCAATTCTGTGCTCTGGACTGGTCCTAAGCAATGAAAAAGACAAAAGACCTCAATAAAAAAAAAAAGAACAGAAAAAGAACAGTTCTGTGACACTACAACAAATATATTGTGTGTACAGGGAGGGCAGAATTGGCCAGAAACAAATTAAGTGTCAAGCTAGTTACTTGTAATTGATAACAAGTTAAAGCCAGTCCGAATTTGTCTCACTGATCACAAGGTAATAGGTTAGGTTGCAAGGCAAAGCAGAATGCTGAGTAAAGTGAAGTAATTCAAAGACTCTCACTTCCACAAGTAGTAGATAAATTCAGGGTAACACCACCACAACTCTTATTCAGTTACTCCTTGTAAGACAGACAAAAACACTCATTCTATTCTGTGAAATACCAAGATTATCCAAACTGTGACACACCTGTTGACCTGTCTATTGTTTATTGGTGTAAAGTACAGAGTCTCCAGTGACTCTGTATGTAAACCTCGACGTTTGGCTGCCAAGCGCTCTGAACTTCGAACAAGCGGAGTGCTCGACTCATCAGGTGCTGAAAGTTTCCTGCAAAAAGAAAGAAATTGCATTGTGGAAAACAATCACACTAGAGGCATTGGTGGGAGTTATTGTAACTTTTCATCCATGCTTACTTTGCTGGATCGTAAAAAAAAAAAAAAAAAACGCTAACACTACAAAAGTTTTTCATTAGGATATTAAAATTTAAGTGTTTTGAAAATTATAAACATGATGTTCAAGAAGAAATTCTTCTTCTCCGAGAGGTGTATCACCTTGTAGTGTTCAGTGAGTCTTCCAGAGAGCTCTGGTCAAGGCTGTCAGAGCTCACCGCCCTCTTCACCTGTGCCCTAGTGTGAACCCTTTGGTTGGGAACGTCAAAGTAACACGACTCCATTGCACTTGCTTCTTTACCGTGGATCTTATTCTGTGCCCGCAGGCTACGGTCAGCAAAGGCCAGCTAAAAGAGAAACAGATAGAGACAGAGACCAGGGTGAAACAGCAAAGAAATATGCCATCAAACTCTAAGAGGGTTTTTATTTATTCTAAAAGCTGTAATTGAACAGACAGTGTTTATCATGTGTGTATTAGGCATGCTATACTATGTTTTCCTTATACCTTACAATACAGTACCAACCTGCGCCTCCAAACTGGCCACCGTGTTTACAAGTTTCTTCTCATTGGTCTGGGCTTTGTCCAGATCCAGTTGAAGCATTTTGTTTTCCATAGTAATAGCATTGATTTCACTCTCTTTAACCTCTAAAGATCGCTTGAGTTCAGCCACTTCTTCTTGGCTTTCCTGGAGAAGCTGCTTCTTGCCATTGTAATGACTCACTGCCTTCTCCATCTGTGGTATTGTGATAATAAAACAAATACATTAGTTAAACAGATTGGACTAAGAGACTAATACTGACACCAAACTGGTCATTGAGCAACAAGCAGAATGCTGAATATCTAGATCAACCACTGTATATGATATGTACGGAGACACAGTAAGTAAAAGTAGTAAACTGTCAAATTTGTGAGGATTGTTTGTGGTCACACCTACCTGTGCTTTGTAGTGTTCTGCAGCCTCTGATTTAGCTGATAGCTGTTCCTGCAGGTCTCTTTTTAGAGCCTCAGTTTCAACAGCTTTTTCCCTCTCTTTCAAGAGTTTCTCTGTCTCAGTTTTTAGTATTTCCAGCTCCTGCTTTAGCACCAATTCCAGTTTACGAGAAGCTACGTTCTCCCTCTCTGTGGCCTGCTTGGCTTGAGTGATTCTCTCCTTCTCAAGCACAACGGCTTCAAGCTTCTTCTCCAGAGCACGCTGATCCTTTTCTGCCAGGAGTATCCTGGCCATCAGTGCCTCTTTTTCCTGAGCAAGAGCCTCCTTTTCCCTAGAAGTAGCAACTTGCAACTTCTGTGCAGCATGTGTTTCCGCATTTACTGAATTAAGTTGCTGCTGGAGAAGATCTATCTGCTGTGCAAAGTCTTGTTGGGTTTCAAGCAGCACCTGTTCTTTAGCAACAAGATTTAGAGAAATGGTCTCCACTTTCCCTTTCAGATTTTGGATCTCACACTGAAGAGCATCTGTCTCTCTGGAGCTCTCCTCCTTTATCTCAGCTAGCATTTTCTCATTGGCCTCAGCTTCCTCTTTTGCTTTTTGAACCAAGTGCACATGGGCAGCAACCTCTTCTTTGAGAGTGTTAAGGTTTTGGTCTTTATTTGCTATGACTGCGTTGAGGGCAGACAACTCTGTCTGGAGGATCTGAAGCTTCTCGTCAGCACTGAGGAGGAGGCTCTCCTTCTCACTCTGTGTTTCTTTTAGCTTTTGAATCTCTTCTTCATGTGAAAAGATCTGTTTCTGCAGAATCTCCACTTCTTTTACTTTCTCCTGTAGGCTTTGGAGTACCTCTCTATTTTCTTGCTGTTGCAGAGCCAACAGTTCTTCCTTAGACAGCAAATTCTCTTCAGCATTCCTCAGTGAAGAGTCAAGAGTGTCTACTTGTTTCTTTAAATCTTGGATCTCATGATTTAGTCGTTCTGACTGCTCTGAGCTGTCAGTCTTCAGCAGCATCACCTCTTCCTCTTTAGCCTGGATCTCCTCTCTCATTTTCCTCACCTCTTCCTCAGAAGCACACAGTTGTTGCTGCAGAAGCGCTTTCTGATCAGCACTTTCCTGCTCCTGTTTGGTGAGCTCTGCTAGTTGAGCCTGAACCTTCTCCTCAGCCTTTGAGAGAGACACATCCATATCAGCTAGTTGGGTTTTCAGACATTTGATTTCTTGCTGCAGCATGTCAGACTGCATGAGGCCCTCCTCTTTTAATGTGACCAGCTGTTCTTCTTTAGCCTGAATCTTCTCTCTAAGCCCTCTAATCTCCTCTTCAGAGGTTGTCATCATATTTTGAAATTGATCTTTTTCCTGAGAAATCTCCATTTCCTTCTGTGTCAGCAGGCTTTCTTGAGCCTGAACCTGCTCTGCAGTGGTCTTGAGGGATTCACTCAAATGTTGTACTTCATTCTTGAGTGCCTGGATCTCATTTTGTAGCACTTCTGACTCTTTGCACTTCTCAGCCTTCAACAGTTCTACCTCACGCTGTTTAGTCTGGATCTCCTCCCTCAGCCGTTTAACCTCCTCATCAAGAACTGTATTTTGCTTTCCAAGTGCCTCGATCTGCAAAGAGCTCTCCTGCTCTTGCTTGGCCATCAATTCCTCTTTGGCTTGAACCTGGTTCTTGGCAATCTCAAGAGAACGTCTCACACTTTTTATTTGTTCGTTTAGATGTTCAATCTCCTGCTGAAGCAAATCAGAGTGGGTGGAAGCGTCAGTCTTCAGCTGACTTAACTGTTCCTCCTTAGCATGAATTTCTCTCGTGAGCCTCTTCACCTCATCTTGAGATGCAACCATCTGAGCCTGTAGTGCCTTCTTTTCCTGGCAGCTCTGGAGCTGCTGTTCAGCAAAGTGATTTTCCTTGGATTGCAGATTGTCCTCCGCATTCTTAAGTAAGGAACTCAGGGTTTCAACCTGTTTTTTTAAATCTTGGATCTCTTGAATTAGTTGTTTTGACTGCTCTGAACTTTGGTTTTTCAACATGTTCATCTGTTCCGCTTTTGTCTGGATTTCTTCCTCCAAGTTCTTCACCCTCTCTTCAGAGGTGGACAGTTGTTGCTGCAGGAGCTTTGTATTATGTGCATTTTCCTGCTCCTGTTGTGTAAGCATAACTTCTTGAGCAAGAACCTGCTCTTCAGCCATTCTGAGAGAGTCATTCAGACTTTCTAGTTGGCCTTTTAGATGTTTAATCTCTTGCTCCAGCAAGTCAGACTGCCTGGAGCTGTCATTCTTAAGGACAACAAGCTGCTCACTTTTGACTTGTATCTCCTCATTTAACCTCTGAACCTCCTCTTCACAGGCTGTAATCTGTTGTTGGAGTATCTCCCTTTGCTGAATATTCTCTTGTTGGGTTTTAGTGAATAGATCTTGCTTAAGATGAATTTCCTGCTCTGCCAGTTTTAGAGATGAACTAAGGTCTTCCACTTGGACTGTTAAGGTCTGGACTTTACTATGAAGAATTTCTTCCTCATTAGACTTCTCAAGAAGTAATTTGGCAAGCATTTCCTCTTTGGCTTGAATTTCATGTTTGTTTTTGTTGGTTTCATCTGTAAGAATGTCAACTTCATCTCTGAGTCCATTAATTTGTTGATCTTTATCAGCCAAGAGAGAACTGGCAGCTGATAACTTTGTCTCAAGATCATTCACTTTTTCTTCTGTCTGATGGAGAAGGTCTTCCTTCGCTTTCTTGATTTCCTTTAGTTTTCTAATTTCCTGTTCACAAGCAGCAATGTGCTGTTGTAATCTCATCGTCTGCACGGTTTTCTGCTGCTCAACTTCTGCTAGTTGGAGTTTAAGATCCTGGATCTCTTGATGAAGGACTGCTCTTTGCTCAGTGATCTCCTTCTGCAATTTATCCAATATTTCATCCTTGGCTTGAAGAATTTCTTCAGTTTGGGATTTATGTTGCTTAAGGAGATTGTTCTGTTGAGAGATTTCTTCTTCATATTCTGCCAGCTGCTGTGTTTTGGTTTGAATCTCCACCTCAGCCTTTTTCAGGGAGCAAATTGTGCTCTCCAGCTCATTCTTCAATCCATTTATTTCGGTCTCAAACATTTCTCTCTGGAAATGTAAGATAAGACTATTAATAACCATTTAATTGTTTAATTAATATACTTGAACTTTTATGAGTTCAGTTTCATAATACATTTGTCAGGTTTTAGAAGAACAGAATTATGAACTTTACCTCCATTACAGGTCCCATATTCTCTCCTATTTCCTCGTTAGTGGCCCTACTGATTTCATCCTCAAGACAGGAAATCTTTCCCTGGAGGATCTGAATTTGTTCAGTCAGTAGCTCCTGAGAAATAACGACACAAAATGCACAATTAAACACATTAATTTCACAACACAACAGAATTAATTTCAACCAAGGAAATTCTGTATAGGTCTTTAGCGCATGTATATATATCTACCTTTTGGGCAGTTGCTTGGCTTAGCTCAGACTCTAGGTTGGCTGTTTTGCACCTCCAATCCTCATGAGCAGATGTTTGGGCTTCTGTCAGCCTGACAACTTCTGCCTCAAAGAGGGCCAGCTGTGAACACACCGATCTCATCTGGGAAAATGTTCAAAGAAAGCTTTTAAGAATTGATATTATGTCATGAGTAATGAGAAAAGAGTAACATAATGAACCTGTTGCTACTAGTGTTGAACCCACCAGCACATTCACATGATTTGAGAGATGGCCTAGAATAGGGAGAGGCTTTACACACGTATTTACCTGGGAAGAAAGTACACCATTTTCCTCCGTCAGCTCATCCACTTTGCGCTCCATAAGTGAGGAGGTACTCTTGAAGTCTTTATTTTGCTTTAACATCTCATCAAGACGTATTTGTAAGCTAAGACAAAAAAAAAAATAAATAACAGTTAGCAGCTTCCTCCATCACTTAAACCGTTTTTTTAAACACTTCAGCAAGGTTTAGATATGAAATAAATATTGTCTTGTGCATAATAATGGGACTACATTTATAACTTTACTTACTTAAAAAAAATCAGATTTTGTTTCTATTCAACAAGGGTTGTATGAAAAGCTGAACACACATCTTTGGTCTGCAAGGTGTTCATAGCCATGTCATGCTCTGAACTTACTTGTTGTTCTTGGTCTCAAGCTCATTAATTTGTTCCCGAATAACCTGCTCCTGATCACCTTGCTCTTCCTTCAACTTATCCAGGCGGTACTGCAGCTGGTTAATGTGAGACTCTGGTGATAACAAAGCAAGTGTAGAACAAATTTTAATTTAAGAAGAAGAGAAACAAAAACAAATATAAACAGGCCAACAGTATTATTGCAAAGAACACAGTTAACTACAGTGGATATTTTTCTTCATGCTATTAATAGAGCACACCAACATTATGGCCTCAAAGACACAGCAAAAAACAAAGCACAAAAAGTTTGACCTGTTTGCCTTATCAACATAAACAACGTTTATATCCAAATACTTAAATGTGGTACCTCTCTGCGCAATGAGCGCAAGCTTGCCGGCTAGCTCCCTCTCCAAGCCATCTCTGTAGTCTCTCTCCTTGATCATCTGTCGCTGCATCTTTCTCATTTGAAATTTAGGCGTGTTCATGATATCCTGCAAAGGAGACTTGCTGAGGGAATGAAAGCAGATGAGGCAAGATTAAGATTAAGTATGATAAACAACTGAAGACTACAAAGTTAGTCATTTTAGTATAGTGTGAAAACAAAAATCCAACAGAATTTAATAAAGGATGGTGGATTAAAACGCTTCCAGACTCATAAAACTCAAAGATTTCCCTACTACCAATAAGAAAAACAAAGTCTCTTTCACTCCTTATTTTCAGTCTGCATGTCTGTCAATGGAGATATAGTGAAATAAGCAAAAACTAGTCTAGCATAAAGAGATTCAATATCCACACGACAAATATTATCCCATATTGCCATAGAAAAATAAAACTCTCACTTACTGCCTATTAATGCTAGTATATGCATGCTCATAAAATATTAAAAGGAAACTTGCTGAATAATATAAATGCTGTGTTGGATTAGTTTAAATCCACACCAGTACCTGACTGAGGAGGAAGCCACAGTTTGCATGTCCACAAATGTGATTTTCTGAGTGCGGTGAAAGATGGGCGAATCATCATCTGAGAAAGAGGAGACAGTCGACGCATTGGAGGTAGAGGAGGTTGCTGAACGCTCAAATATTTCATGGGGGACAGGCAAATCTGAAATTCACAGAGGCAGAGAGTTTTGACTAATATTAAAATTTGTCAAGTCCAATGCAGAAAGCTAGTGATTTATATAAGTGCTGCATGTGTGATAATAATGTCTGTTAATATGGCACATCATGAGAAAATTAAAGTTAAAAGAAAAAGAAAAAAGTATTACTTACGTCTCCTTGCCAAATACGCATCAAGTCCTTTGCTCAGATAAACACAGCCCTCGCTCTCCATTACAAAGGAACCAGTAAGATTTGCTATCTCTCTCTGACAGATGAGAATAGAAATTAATATGAATTGGTACAAAACTAAATAGTAGCACCACGCATGATGAATGAAATGTGATGAATCTCAGTCCTACACAAAAGACATTTGGCAGCAAATCAGAAAAACTGCACTCTGCTTACCTCCACATCGCAGTCCAACATGTTGAGAGTGCAGCGGTCGTTCATTATGTCATGATACACGAGCAACAAAAGTACCTGATGTATCACACAAGAATTAGTTAGAATGGTTCTTTGTTCATACTTGTCCTAATTAATGTGCGTTTTTCTCTTCATCTTGTACCTTTGCGATTTCTACTGTGAGATTGATGCCATCTCTTATGTTGTCCCAGGATAATGATGTGCCTTCGCTTGGACTGAACCTGCAGTCCCCTGATAAAGCAAGTGGACAGGTGGATTGATGTTTGGAAAGCCAAGAAAAATTCTACATGCCTGTGAGACTTAATTTAAATGAAAACAGGTGGTGATACGGGTGTGTTATTTACACCCTGACATCACTATCTGGCACCCGTTTTGTAGGTGAAAACGGGCATACTTCAGACCACACCCAACAGTGATGCAGGGTGTGGTCAAATCTTGGAAGCAACTTACTCAAAGCCACTGAAGTGACATTTTAAGAAATGCAGCAAGCTTCACGCTGTCTTAATCCCAGTCACATGAGAAAATTAGAATGACTTTTACCCACATGCAGTCATCACAGTAATAGCCTGGTAGCAGAGTGAAGGAAAATGCACAGCTCTATGATACACTGGAAATATCCGAAGATGTATAAAATTGATAGAGAAACTCACTGTCCACAAAGTCT
>JAVQJZ010171139.1:0-12423 GCA_036025355.1 Leiopotherapon unicolor | reverse complement strand
TTCATAACTTGGTGATAGCAGTTACAGATAGTTACTTAACAGGTTGTTTTTTTGTGTTGTTGTTTTGTGTTCTGTAGAAAAAGTCCAATAGCCAACTTCATAAAGAAAAAAATCTTGATTTAGGTAAGATTCCAAGCCGTTCTAGAAAGGTGGCTCAGACCTAATGCAATGAATAATTTAAACTTGAGCTGAAAAATCTAACTAACTCTGCAACAGGTCTGCAATTAATTATTATTTTAATAATTATTATTATTTTAATAATTAATTAATGTATCAAGTTTCTTCATTGGTTGATCCATATTGGATGAACACTGTTGATCAGTGTTTCTCAGCTTTTTTTGTCCACAGATATTCAGTTTACGGTGTGATGCGAGATGCTAAGGTCCAGGTGTTGCACTATTCTGACTGAAAAGTAGAGCCACTCTACTTGACATGGTGATGTAAATGTTCTTCTGTCAACCACAATCATGCTTCTATTCAAAGTCCATGAATTCATGTTTACAACCCTCTCTCAATAAACTGCTCACATGCAGTGCAGGTGTGGAAATGGAGTTGCATACACAAGTTTATGCAGAAGAAGTGGCTCTGAGAGGACACACTACTTAAAACAGCCCAGCTTTGGAGATTTCTCATGTTGCTTTGAGCTTTTTCCTGACCCAGTTCAAGAGTCTAAGGACAGTGGATGTCACAGCTGTACAGACTGTCCTCCAAAGGAAACAATATTCGTGATTTTGGGCTTTAAATGAATAAATTTGATTTTTTTTATTTGCGCTGTTATATGACAGGTGTCACTGGATATACAGGTGTTGTCCACTCCAGGTTACATACTGGATGTGACTTGTGAACACGTTGTCAATATCTGTCAACAAGTGCGAGTGTGTGTGTGAGTGTGAGTGTCTGTATGTGTATAAGCTTCTTATGTGGACGAGTCGATCTCCCCTGACTCATGCAGACATGCTGTGCTGGAGACACACACACACACACACACACACACACACACACACACACACACACACAATCTGGACCCAAACTGCCACATTAAAGCGGGTGATATCAGGGCAAAAATAGGACCGAGTCAAAGCTACTGCCAGGAAAAAAGATTACAGATTAACGTTATGTAACGTCTGACATTACCAGCAAATGTTATCAATGGAGCACTGATATCGTCAACTGGGTCAGTTCCACCATGCAACAAGGTTTGCTGAAGCTGTAAAGTCTCGGGCTGAAGGACCTGGACTGTCAGACATGCAGGGACCCGCACACACCAGAGACCACTTGTTGATGAACAGCGTTAGTTTCATTACCATCAACACATACTGACAGTTATTGCCCCGCAGGTTAAAGTCGCAGGGTGCCGCTCAAATGTCTCTGCCCTGTTCACTGTGACCAACCGAGGAGACCAACAAATCACGGCATTAATGTTAGTTTGCTAACTGGAAGTTAGCTGGTAGCTAGCTTCATGTTAGCCTCAGTGCTAACATTACCTCGCTCGTAGAGCCCGCTGAATTTCCGAGTCGTCGAGACGCGTCGAAATATTGCCAAAACATTGCTGGAAAACTCTTTATTATGCCATACGTCCGGAAGCAAGTTTCCAACACCGCGTCAGGGAAATACCTGACCGTAAAATACATTAAACTGCCTTTGGCTTGGACTGACGCTTTATCCTCCGAACAGGAAAAAAGTGCTGCATTCAGGGTCCTCGTACATCTCAATGCCATGCTGCCAGGGACGTTTGCTCGGTGACAAAACAGCTATAAACAAACAAATTATTGTTTGTTGGAAGGTGTTTTTAAAGTACAAATTGTGTAGCAGATTATTCTAAAGTTGTGATGCGAAGAACGGAAAAAACGTCACTTTAATGCATTTAAGCCCTTAGTATCATTATTAATCTAATATCTAAACAAAGCGAAAATCTAATAAAATATAGCTTTTAAACAAATCTCTCGATGAACATTAAAAGTCATGCGATATACATTACAGGTAAAGGTTTCATTTCAGCACCTCTAGTATGAGAGAAAAAAACACCCGTTTGCTCGTATTTGAGAGTATTTCAAAATTCCGATGTTTTCGAAAGCCCCAAAAGGCGTCATTAAACTCCCGCTGAGATCACTTCCTCTTAGGAGTCTGATTGTTTTGTTGATTTTTTGTTGTTTTTACCACGTAGTTAAAATGTCCTCACAGTAACACTGTCAGTGTGTGGCGGTGTACGCTCGTGGTTTACTTCGTGTCGCTACTGTCATGTTGCCAACAGTCCATTTTTAAACTGATATGGAATCAAAACGGCGACGACAGAGCCATTTAACAATTTGTAGTACACCTTATTAGAGAAGAGCATTTTCTATGAAAACTACGAGAGTTGGTTGCTGGGTAATGGTGCAAGAATTCTGGGAAAAGAAGCAAAGGTGTGTGTGTTTCTTTCAATCACCTTTACCTTTTTTCCAGCCTACCCAGCATGCATTTGGTTCAGGGTAGGAGTGTTTTCACACACACAGTAAACCCCTTTTTCGGCACAGAATTAAATATGCAACTCACGAACTGACTTCATTCAAATTCAGCAGTCTGCAGATTGTCCACAATGAGGCGCTGTTAGGTAATTAACGAGGGAAAGAGAATCAGAGCTGCTGCAGTCACACTCCTGATTTCCACATGAATGCTGCCTCCTACAGGCAAAGACAATCATTATTTGGGGTGGTCATCTCCAGAATTTCTGCAGCTCTAGGCAATAAGTTTAACACCTGCATAGTTTTCTCTTATATGTAGTGGCTATTTTCATTCAGTTGCATTTAAAATGTATACTATATTCCATCTATGAGAAAATACAATAAGTGACTAACGCTAGAATGATTCTGGATTTGTTCAAATACAAATTTAGTAACTTTTCTCAGATTACTGTGCTTTGTGTGTGTGCTGTGGATGCGATGGATGTGATTGTACATGGTCTCCGGTGCAGAGAAACAGTCAATTTACAGTGTAAAGAAAGGGAAGATATGGATAAAAATGCAAAAGAAAAAAAAGATGTGGTCACATTTAATTTCTGAGAGGAAACCCCCTTCCTCCCTCCATCATGCTGGCCCAGCCCACTTTCTGTTTAAATGCCTTTCTCAGCCACAGTTGGAATCAGATGAGCAGCTTTTTCTGACCACATCATCCCAGATTAGTGACAGTGTGAAAGAGCATAGCAGGAAAGGAGGCAACACAGATTTTTGCTTTGAAGGAGATCCCAGCTTCCTCTGCATACTCCTTCCCATTGGAGGGGAGTGAAACCTGCCTCCAACATTTTTTTAACCCAAAGACTCATTTGAGTGGCCCTGATGTGGTCATCCTGCCATCCTCTCCATGCCGTTGTTCAGCACTGCAAGACATTCAGTTTGGTGTCATTTAAATAAGACAGTCACTCGGTAAATGATTAGATTTGGCCAGTGACACAATGAAAAGGGCACAAACCAGAAACTTTGTCCACCATGACAGCAGAGATAGCCAGTGTTTGGAGGATAATATCTACATTAGAATTACCAGAATTTCAGAATTTCTGCTGTCAGTGTGCATGTACAGAAAAAAAAACATACAGTCTAAAACAAGACACACAAGAACACAAAGCTCAGCAAGGTAAACTACTTTAACTACTTTGAATACATATTTAAGTAACAACAATTGTAACATTTGCAGACAGCAAGATGATAGTGCAAAGTGAATAGTGCAAAGTATGTTGAAATAAATAAATGAATATATAGTTATTTATTTATTTTTTAAGGATTACATCCCCACTTCTGTAGACCTCCCCCATGGCCTGATAAAGCTGCCTGGGTTTTGCTGTAAACCTGGGTAAGTTGTTGCTGTATGTGCAGTTAGTTAGACTTGAATTTGCTTCACATGAGTTGGTCAGTCATAGTGCTATAATGCCTCACTAACACACTCTTCTGATGGGATGTAAAAACTAACCAGAGTAACTGATGAAAATTTGTGGTGGGTACGTGTGTGTGTGTGTGTGTGTGTGTGTGTATATCTTTTAGCTTTTGTCCTGTGACTTGTAAGTGTTTCTTTACCTGCTACATGATCGAGTATGCTCACCAGTATCAATAAGTGTGCCTGTTGTTTGGAGCAGGGCATGTGGCAGAACATTTCTGCTGAACACAAATGCCTGCTGTTGGGGTCCAGGATAATAAGAGCAATGAGCTTTGGGCTGAAAAACCAACACAAGCTAAAACAGGTTCAAAGAAACTGGGTAATAATTCAGAGTGACAAAGAGCCACTTTAACATCACATCTCAACATTTGTTCTATTGTTTATTTAAAAAGTAAAGAAATGTTCAACTTCAAGTACAACTCTTGAGTAAATGTGCTATAATAAATGTGTATTTACTACTTTCCACCAGTGTTGTGGAGTTTAATTAGTGTTAGCCAGTCATTTAGTGGTACACATTTAAATGGGAACACACAATTCCACACAAGATAATAGCACTATGTGAAAGAAGAGTGAATGTTAAATGCATCAAGGTCTTTACTCCATTATTATTATTACTATAACTCTCATTCTGCCATATCTCTATCAGTATTATTACAGTAACGGTTTTTAAAGTATCTATTAAATAACAAACCAAATAACTCAGAATTGACCATTTTTTGCTTTTTATTTTTGCAAATAGGAAAATAGCATTTCTGGTATTAAAAAAAAATCAGCATGTGTTCAACAGATACACAGGCAGGACTGAGAGAGAAACAGAAGAGAGAGAGAATTGGATGATGATTATTAGGGAATACAGGGCTGGATGTAGGTCAGTAGAAGCAGCCTGGGGAGGCTCAGACACAAAGACACAAATTGGTTCAGACAGATAAACACGTCTGCCTGTCTGTCTGCTTTGAATGGGTTTCTACATTACTAAGCACAGTTGTTTTTAAAGAATGAAGCCTAATGTATCCACAATGCTAAGATCAAGATATGAGGATGATATATGCAGAAGAGCTCTACCTATGAGTAGATCCAAAAGCACCAATGTTGCTCGAGCTACATTAAGATTGCCAGTAGCCTGCAGTTTTTAATAAGTGTCTGCTGGTTAAACAGAGACAGTCCAGTAATATGAAGCATTATGCGGTCAGTTACTGTCTCTTTGCGTGAAGTACTGTTAGGTTAACAAGCACCAGTGTTGAGATCGAAGAATAAATGATAATAGTGACTGCACTGCATAGTGCAGTTTAGCTTTCCTTAGATTTTTTTTTGGCATTTTATGGTTCTGATACTTTTATGAAACTGACATAAGAGCACAATGACTTTTTCTCACTTTCCACTAACACAAGTGCACTTGAGACCAGCAGACCCAGCTTGATGGTTTGTGAATGGGCAGAGTGGGACTCCAGATCCCAGAACATAATCAGGCTGACATTCCACAGATTGATCACGCTACAATCAAACTCACGTAACAGACCAAAGACCTCGACTGAATAGCTTAATGCACTGATTGAAACTCCTCTTTGATAAAAAACATCTATATAAAGGCTACAAGCTGTACATGTTATCTCTGTCCTTTATGTTCAGTACACATTATATTGAGTATGCTAATACAGATGATTGAATAGATGTTAGCTGCCTTTCCAGCTTTTTAACCTATTAGCTTTTCTTGCTGCTACAAACAACAGATAAACATTTTCAGTAACTGCTACTGTAAAAAGGAGAGAGCCGTGTTTCACATCACTTTTGCACCATTGAGCCTAAATAAAACATAAAGATTGAGTAGTAGGCCACATAAGTCGGCTGCACAATGATTTCAAGAGACTTTCAGAGAATTAAGAGCTTATAGACCGTCACGCACCGAGGGTGTCGTTTTCATGCTCTCACAGGGCCAGAACAGGGATTTCTGGTTTGGCAACCCCCAGTCCAGAATCACAGTTAAATAAGAGCAGTCATATGATAACAGTAGGATCAAGTGAGGTTTTGTGATATGGACAAAGGCATCGATAGATTAGGGCATACTGGGGCTGAAAAAAGGCATTTAGGTCGAAACAGGGATTATGATTGGACGAATGCAATAGAAGGCCAGGGTTGCATGCATAAAACATCGGAAGTGTTCCTCACCTTGGTCAAAATGGGAGCAATGCCCCAAGTTTACAGCATTTTCTCCTAATATCATGAAAGTCACGCTGTTCATTCACAATAAACTGTTTCTTCAAAAATTGAAGTATTCAGAGGAAATTCTGCTGCTTTCATAATAAATCAATAAACAAAGTAAATTTGCTCTTCAGCAATGTACAAAAATGTGGGGAAGCTTTATCCACATGGACCCTGAAGTTTGGCTTTGAGGAAGAAGGGCGATCACAAAAGTAGAAGTAAAAGTAAAAATGACATTATAGAATCACAAACACTCTTACTGGTTACCACCCTGACTCCAAAAGCACCTGGTAGCTTGGGAACAGGAACAGCAGTGGAAGCAGAGGCTGCAGGAGGGACCGTCTCCTGTTATGTGTTTTTCTTGTGTGTGTGTGTGTGTGTGTGTGTGTGTGTGCCTGCCTGCAAAATCCAGGAAATCCACTTTCAGCAGAGTTTTTCCTGAGGTGGCTGTTAACTCAGTATAAGACGAGCTGCTCAGAAGTAATGGTGACAGATGAATACTAGGGAGGAGTGATAGGAAGGAAACTACAAGGGGACAACAACAGCCTGCTCTCAAGGGTCTTCTGAAAGTTCTGCTTGTGAAGCACCAAAAGTCCTGAGGGAGACCCAGACCCACCTCCAGTCAAAGTCAGGCTGCGTGGGTGCAGGGAAGCGTTTAGGCCAGCTGAAGGTTTCACACAGTGGCTCTGATAATCCTGCTGGGTCTGGAGCTGCGGTGGACCTTCGTGTGTTTGGATAAGTGATCACTGCGGGCGAACTTCTTCTCGCATAGTGAGCACTCGTACGGCTTGATGCCTGAGTGAGAGCGGCGGTGACGAGACAGCTCATCAGACCGGGAGAACCTGGTGACACAAGAGCAGGCATGTGGAGTAAGAGACACAGTAACACACAGAGATCCACCAAGTGTATCACTTTAGCTTGCTTACTAATTTATCGATCACGTGATGAGAACACAGTTCCTCACATGTGCCTGGGCTGCTGTTTAAGGACACAGCTAAGAGAACACAGGAATAAAACTGCTCTGGACACATGTTAAATAATTCATACATCCTAAGCCAAGCAGTTTTCATAGCATGTACACTTTTTGCTAATATTGCCCACAATGCAAATAAGAAGTAGAAGCCTGAGGAAACATCATCAACATAATTTCAAAACATCAGCTTTGTGCAGAGCAATGAGATCACTATAACTGCTAACTGCGACAAGATGAATATATGAAACAGTCATGTCTCCATGTTTTCTACATTTATTTTCATGGTTTGAGGTTTGACTAGTGCTCATCAGATTACATTATTCTGTTATGCCCTCTGCCTCTAAGATGGTTTACCGACACCTTACTGGAAAATTAGCGCCACAATCTCACTTAATCATCTCTTAATTCATGCAAGTGGATGGAAACATGCATGAATTCTGTGTGCAAACCATGTTACATCATCTCGCCATACCAGCAGAAATACGCCTCAGCTCCTTGAGTTAATCAGTGGGAACATCTCCCAGGAACTTGTTGTTTCCTATAATCCTGAACATGAGCATAGTGATTGCTATTGAACCTGCTGCAGTACATAGAACAACACTTACCTCCAGCCACACTCAGGCCAGCTACATGTGTAGGGCTTCTCTCCCGTATGTCTGCGGAAATGAGCTTTCAGATGGCTGCTCTTGGTGTACATCTTCCCACAGCCGGGGTGCGAGCATTTATGGACCCTCTCTGTAGGTGGCACTCTGGTCACCCGGGGAGCCACAGCCTTTAAAAGACTATTTCCCTGGGTCCCGACCCCAGCCACACCCGTGATCTCCAGAGTTCTCATGGTGATAGGCAGAGGGGCGATCTTCACATATTTCTGGTCAGCTGACTTGTTATCGCAACTGTTTAATGAAAACAGGGTGGTGGGGATGGAGGGCACCTGTGGGGCCAGCAGGGTGAGGTTCTGTCCTGTGGCACTCTGGAGCCCCATGACCAGATGAGTCAGCCAAATGCCACTTTGGGCCCCAGGAGGAGAGCCAGGTAGGGTCTGAGGCTGGGCCAGAGGTAAGGGCTGAACCTGGAGAACCACAGGACTGCCCAGGAGCACCGGCGGGGTTACGGTGGATGGTGCTGAGCGAACCTGGGAAGAAGGGGAGAGGTCACCTGGGCTCAGGCTGTGTTGCTCCTTCTTGGGGGTGTTTGGGCTTGAAGTGCAATGGGAGGCACTGGTCCCTGGATCACTGCAAGTCTCTGAGGAAGCAGCTGGGGGCACAGTGGGTGGAGGAGAGTCACTGCATGGCAGAGGGGAGGCCTCCTCTTTTGGAGCCAGCAGCCCCTCTTTGACTAGTTCCATCTTTTCCCTCAAGAACTCCTCTATGTCCTCCAGGGTTGGGGAGAACGGGGAGGAGAGATGGAAAGGGAACTCTGGCAGCTTAGGCTCCTGACTCCCAGGTTCCTCTTTTCCCACTTCTCCAAGGAAAATATGCAGACGCGCCCCGTCATCTTCATCTTCTTCCTCCTCCTCCTCCTCATCTCCAGGGCTGGAGCTGCGCAGAGCTCCCAGCTCTCCGGCCTCGGGGCTGTCACAGGAGGCCAAACTGCCCCCCTCGCTGCAGGCTCCGTCTCCCAGGTCAAGGGAGAACAGGTTGCTGCTGCTGTCCTTGAACAAGTCATTCTCCAAACTCAGCGTTCTGCTGCTGAGAGACACCATTGATCCAGGCCAGTCGCAGAAGAAGGGATGTTATGGAAGCACAATCAGGGGTGGAATCCGGAGAATCTGCAGGGGCAACATTGAGATTGGATATTAGCAAGTACAAAGAAAAGGTGCTCGAGGGGCTTTTTATATACCTCATTTGTATTCGAAACGGTGCTACAGGGTACGTCTTTGGCTACAAACAACTGGCAGTTGGTTTTGTAAGTTTCCAATTTCTTCTACTTGCTTAATGGGCCAAAGACTATTTTCACTAAGACACCACAGTTCTGTTCTTTTTTAAACGTTCACTCTTAATTAACTCTGTTTACCTGTTTTATGTTACACAACACTCTTGCAAAATGTGAAATTAAATAGTCAATAATGTTTGTTTATAGCTACAATTTGCTATGAGTTGCTAGTTCAGGAAACAAAAGTTTGTGAAATAGTAACTTACAATGTCAGTCCCATCACAACACGATTCTACTGAAAGTCAGTGAACAATAGTTTTGAATTACTGGTCAGCCTTCACACACACTCATGTCATTACGCTCACTTTGCAGATGCACAAAAGTCTGGGCTCAGTGCTCTTCTACACACAGACAGGACATCAAACCACCAACCCAACGAGAGACCAAACAGTTTGCGGTCAGGTTAAATTGTTCTGGGGCCTCTCCTGAGCCCTGTGAATGGACCTGGTCATTTTCAAGTTCTCATAAAGTTCAGTCCTATTATTATTCCTACTCAATACTCAATATGTGGTTGTTTTTATTTAAAACAACTTTATCTAGAATCAGGACCGCGTGATATATATAAGCTAAAATAATTCAGGTGTTTAACTAGACTGTAAAATCAGTTACAGTCCTTTGGTTGTTATTGTACCTTCTCAACAAATCTGCTATTGACTGATCGAAGCAGCTGACATGCAATGAGACTTTTGTGGTGCAGAGAGGCAGTTTTGAGAAGTTGGTGATCCAGAGGTACATCTGACCACTACTTCTGCCGTTACAGCTCCAATCCGTGAATGTTTTTGAGAGAAAACTTCCCTGGGCCTTATAATTATATAATCAATAAAAAGTGTGCAGTGTTATTAAACCACATCCATTACTATATACAGGCCGCAGTAATACAAAAATTCTTTTGTTATGCAAATTTCACGTGGCCTTTTAAAAGTTCAAGTGCCGGAGCAGCCTGGGCTCCACCAGATCTCATCACATGTGAGACCGGGTCCGGGTGGATCCAGATCTGTCCTCTTAACATCTGCTTATGTAAAGGATGAGTGCTGCTGTCACAGCTGCGGGCACATGTTGCAGCTCAGCACGGCCAGCCTGGTAAACACGGCCCGCAGACCCCCACCCACCACCACCCCCTCCACCCCCCGGACCCGAACCTGATCCCGATCCCTGACTGTCTTTGTGAGGCAGGAGCCGTCGACAACACGGCAATCCGCCTCCGTAGCACTGCGCCTGCACAGGCATCCGCGAGTCTCAAGTTCGGCTCGGTGGAAATGTTCTATTAATACTCGTCCTGTGTCCGCAGGCTCTCGGCGCGGTCCCGGACTTTCTGCTCCACCTACCGTGAGCAGGCGGGGAGCAGCTCGGCGGACAAACGCGGCTCCGTCGACGGTTTCTCGCTCGATATCTCGTGTTGAGCCTCCGTCGTGTTATTGTCGTCGCACTCTCACATCCTGTCCTTGCCACGGGTCCATGTTGGCATTCCTTTTCCCAGCGTCACGTGACTGCATCGCTGCACAACTCGGAGGCACGGGTCCTGTTCCGCGTCTCTGATTGGCTGAACGCAGCGGAGGCTCGCCTTAAAAGGCGCGCCCTGATTGGCTGTCGCTCGATAAATTCTGGCTGCCATGTGTTGATGGAGGCATAGCTACAGCGGCTCTGAGCAGGACACGGTGTGGCCCAGTGCTGATCCACACAGGGGTGGACAGAATAATGGAAACGGCCTGATTGGAAGTGAGAAGAGAACGACTTAAGTTCACTTCCTGAAAACCTGCAGCTGTTCCCAAGAAGAAAAAGGAGGACATCTACTCAAAGATGTCTGACAACACCTTGCTTATGAAGAAGAGTTTTTATAGTTTTCATTTTCCCACTTCAGTTGTAACAAGGCAACTGGATTAGGTAAGGACCTCTCAGACCTGTAGATGATATCAGTCAGTTCATCAGATGCCACATGGGGACTGTAGGGTGTTTTGGGACTCCGAGGATCTGGGGCAGTCTCAGTTTTTAAGCCAGCCTAGTGCTAGTCTCAAACATTTACATTTAATTGTTTTTTGGGGTACCTATAACCACGGTGCACTATTGCTGGTGTTTCTGGGAGTCTCCACCTGCACTGTACTACTACAAATGCTGCAGTGGGTTGTATCATTCAGAACTATATAGCTTACTTAACATTTATTGAAATGAATTAATTTGGATTGTTTGTGGTCCAGTGAGAAGTGAGAAACACTATGGCTACAACACATTCTCCTCTGTTTGCCATGGGAAAAACAGTGACATGGTCATGTTGGGACAAATGATGTCAAGGTAAAAGGTCCCCCAGGGTCACAAAGATGCCAGAGGCGATGTCAGTCTGTGCAGGCTTGTTCCAGTGTTACATCAGTTGTTGAGCGTTTGTGTTCACCTGCACAAGAATGCAGTTGGAAATTACCCAGTAGCTAAATCTGGCAATTATTTGTTTATGGTTTTTACACATTGAAATTTGTGATTAAAATATTAAAGGTCCAGACAGCTTGAACTCCCAAGTATCACACATGGAAAATTACAAAAGGATATGAATGTGTCTTAGGAAGTATTAAAGTACACTGAATTATACCTGAAAATCTCAAAAAACAACACATGGACATGGCTTCACTACTATGACTAAAACTACAGTCGAAAGTTGTGGAGAGAATAATATCAGAGTGTTTTACAAAGGAAAAGCTTCTGAAGCAGATCTTCACTCTCCTCAAGACACTAAAACCACCCAGTGAACTGGTGATAAACATTTATGGGTTTGATATACAACTTTTAAGAATAAAATTCCTCTTACTGTAGGTACTTCTCACAAGACAGAACTGAAGGTCATTTGATTAACTGATTTATGGATGCAATGACATTCAATGAAGTCGATTTATGTTGACCGTAAGAATCATAATCCATCCATCCATTCACTTTCAAACCTGCTTATCCTGAGCGCACACAGGGTTGCGGGGGTGCTGGAGCCTATCCTCGCTATCTTGGGGCGAGAGGCAGGGTTACACCCTGGACTGGACGCCAGTCAGTCGCAGGGGTAGAATCATCATATGAAATTATATTTTTGTATAACAACGGTCCTCATTAGTGGTCCCCTGCAGTGGTCACATTTAAAACTAAAGTAAAGTACTCTCCTGGCAAATTACTTTACTTTTTTTTACATTTCTTACATACACTTTATATTTCTACTCCACTATATTCTAATTGTAAACATTTAAAGAATTTTTTCCAAAAGTGACTCGTGATTCATCAGCTTTGACTTGATGTTGAAGTTCTGCTGTCTGTTGTACAAAGGTGCCCTCTAGTGGTTCAGCAGGGGCAAACATTCTCAAAAGCAGTACATGTTCACATCAGTACCATCACATACATGCATACACATTACAGTTATCCAAGACTACATTATCTTTTATCATGTGAGTTATGGG
>JAVQJZ010171135.1:0-16269 GCA_036025355.1 Leiopotherapon unicolor | reverse complement strand
CTATAAATATATATTAGTGAGCAAATAAGACTTAAGTGTAATGTTAACTTGCTGCTTACATGTTGGAGCAAGAGTAATAATAGGATACATATTAATATAACTCTTTTAAATGACTCACTTGAATTATTAATGCTTGTTCTTTTACTTAAATGAATATAATGACAATACTAATGTATTTTACAGCACAGACAAGGGGATTTATTACTTTTCTTTACACACTCTCAGTGTATGCAACCAGATAAAGAGATGCATATAATTTAAAACAAATACAACAGCTCAAATTACTATGCACAGGTATAGATATATAAAAGTATGTGTATTTTGTAAGTGTATATATACATATATAGAAATAAAAGGAAATAATGATAACAATGATATGTATGCAGTAATAAAAACTAATCTTTGATACAAAATATAGTATTTCTAACATGCACTTCCCTAATTTGTCATATTGGAGGGCACACACATGCATGTTTCTGACTTTCCATGCATCCAGTGCTGTGGGGTGATTCAAGTGTGAGGCACAGATTGAGTTCAGGGACTTCTCCCACGCCCCCTGAATGCACCGTCAGCTGGGTTAACGCTATGCTGACGTGTCGCAGCTCCTGCTCCGGAAGACTTTACTCCACTCTGCCTCTGCTGCTCCATCCACTCTCGTTCAATCCGCTCCCCGAGACCCCGGAAGTACTTGGACCCGTGTGTGTGTATATGCATGCATGGCAGAGTGTGTTTCCGGTACAACGTGTGTGTTGATCGGTGCTCAGCCTTTTTCTCTCGGCTCCCAGTAGGACAGTCAGCCACTTTCAAAGTCCCAGCTCCCTCACCTGGTCTCCCCCCGTCGCGGAGTCACACACCTGTATAAATCTATCAATCTCAAACCGGTGGACATGGCATCAGTTTCTGCTCCAACTCAGACAGCCGCTGCTCCGGCTCCAGCTCTGCAAAGAGGGATTGTGAAAATGGTAAGACTCTCAACATCCATGAATGTACTCTGGGCGCACGGCTAGTTAGCTCAGGTGCTAATGGAGGCTAAAACTAACTGTGTAACTCGTCACGCCAGGTTTATTTAACGACATAAACACACTCTACTGTTAAATTTAAGTGTCTGTATTGTGTCCATAACGACTGTCACCTGTATTTTAGCTCACCTGGATGCGGCGGCATGCCGGCTAATGTTAGCTCAACTAGCTAGCATGCTAATAAGCTGAAGCCAATTGACGTTAGCACATGTTTTCTATTTCATTACTTGGCGATAAGAAACTTAAACCAACAAGCTATGGGGGAGTTATTTTTAAATATATTAGCCCTTCAAAAGTTCATACATGTGATTTACGAGCACTTTTTAGTCTAACTGCCGGGAAACTTTTACCAACTTGTTTGCAGTAGTGGTAACAGATGTTTAGTTTCCCAGCTAACTGTGGGCTAATTAGCTTTTACAGTTGAAAGAGTTGACTCGAATAGTTGAGGAAAGTCCATGTCTGAGAGCGTAGATGGATTTATCTGAATGGCCACATGTTAATTAGTACTTAAAGCTAGCCTGAAAGCTAACCTCAACACAGCGTCCCCCTGTGTGCTTTCATTTTAGTATCCCTGTCAGCGTTTCCTATAAATGCTGTTGTGTAAGATTTCCGCGGGTGAAGCAGCATTTATTAACTCCTTTAGGAAGTGGAGGTCTTCTGGCAGTGTGGTAGTCAGGCTGGTTAATGTTTTCCGACCCCCTTCAAGTCACAGCACTTCCTCAGCGTGCCACTAGAAACTGACACGTAGCTGCAGCTTTCTGGCCCCTGTAATCTCCCATTCATCTTGGCTGTGTGTGTGTGAGTGTGTGTGGCCTCTGTTCGTCCTCATGTTGCTACACCTCATGGTCACTTTACATTAGGCACTTTGCTCCAGCTGTAGGTTTACTCATCTGGGTAACATTTTCTCACTGTGAGCGTTTGCATAGTTTCACAGTTTGACCTGTGGGGTCTCCTGCACGGCACCGTCAGACCACCAGTCATCATTCAGGATAGGCTGGGTTATTTCAGATGTCAGAATTAACTAGGAAATGTTGCTTCTCGACGACATGTTCTTTATCACAGGGAGCATATGCAACACGTAATTACGCTGGTCCCCAGGCTTTGAAGAAGAGGCTGTTTTTAGACCTGTGGTAACTACTATTAACAAGTAAACACTGCTGTCCTCCCTTGAGAAGGAAGTCTGCAAGCAGGTCACTCTCTCGTGGGTTTATTATCCAAGGGATTGTGCCACAAAAAGGTTTTCTGAGTTTCATAAACAAGACCTGGGAACCTGTGCTGATACTGACTGTCGACCCGTCTACAAGTTATGTCTAAATCCAGGTAGCGTGGAGCATTCATGCACATCTCTCCCACTGTGTCATGCACATTGTGAATTTTATTTAAAGTTCATACTGTGAACTTTTTACAAATAAAAAGAGAACAATTTGGCACTTTTATACACAATCTGTACAGTTCTCTCATTTAAATAAGTCACATTGCACATATTATCTTAACCGTAACCTACGTTTTGATACTACTGTCTGCTTTATAATATTTTTCTATATTGAATTTATATTTCTGACTGGACTTGTTCATCATCCCTATAACTTTCTACTTGCTATGATTATGTTTTTTTGCATACATATTTGTAATTGCAAGACAGATCCCTTTTCAAATGAAATTCTGCTGGGCTATAAACCTGATTCAGAGGGTTTTGTGAAGGGATAAATGTAGCATCTCTTTGGGTTCATATGATTTTGACTTCACAGTATGCATGATACAGAAAATGTCGGAGGCCCTTATCTGAGCTCTGTGCCTTGAGAAAGGTGACCAGAGAATCAAGCCAAGCCGTACTCTCCAAGTGGAACTTGGCCCTTTTGTAAACAGTGACGGGGGGTGGTGCCTCTTTCCCTATTTTTTTTTTTTTTTTTTTTTTTTGCTACCATGCCTGTTCAGTATATAAAAACCACAACTAGGCTTCTGCTCAGCCTATACTTTGAGGGGCCTGAGTCAGCTAGAGGGGAATGGCAGTGATTTGATGCAAGACTTTATCTGGCTCACATCTAAGATCAACAGCCCCCAGTGATGCTCCCCACAGACACACTGGAGAGTCCGCAGATAAAGGGTGTTTGCTCAGATTCGTGTAAATGCCGTGGTTGTCAAACCCAAGAGTAGGTTATCTTTTCTTTCTTTTTTTTTTTGTATTTAGCTATGTTATCAGATGGCGTGATCTCACCTTACGTTTGAATGACAGACTGTCACCATGGCAACGTGCAGTGTGAATTTGATTTTCATCTCTGTGATAGTTTTCCCACCTCCTGTAGGGATCTTTTAAGAGTTTACTAATTAACAGCTACTGTGATTAATTATTGTGAGCTGGCAACTAATTTGCATGTATACAATAGGCAGAGCACACGAGCCCGGATGCAATTCAGTAAATCAATTCCTCATTTGCCTGCCCACTGTACTTGTTTATCTTAGATTAGTTTCAAGTTTCAAGTTGTGCACAGCAGACTGACACTTCCCACAAAGCAAATGCAAATGCAACAGTTCACTGAATGTTCCAGTGTAAATGTATAGTCTGAGATCAAATAGAAACTAAAAGCCTCTGAGAATTTCTTCCTTGACTGAAGCATTGTGGTCTGGCATGTGTTCCTCACATTTATGGACTGTGTATTTAAGAATTATTTCATTATGAAGAGAGTGTTGAAAGATATTGTCTGCATTCGCCAAATGTTTTCACTACCCATTGTATCTATCCCCAATTGACAGTCTTTATTGTTGTCTCCCCAGGTCTTGTCGGGCTGTGCCATCATTGTTCGGGGCCAGCCTCGAGGTGGCCCACCCCCGGAGCGTCAGATCAATCTCAGTAATATCCGAGCTGGGGCCATGGCCCGCAGAGCCGCTCAGGGCCAGCCCGACACCAAGGACACCCCTGATGAGGTGGGCAGCTTTATCCCATTGTGTCTGTGTTTGTTTGTATTTGTGTGTGTTTGGCAAAGGCAGAACAAGGTCCTGCAAAGCAGCCCTGCAGCACACACCATGACTACAGTTTAGGGGTGAATGCTGGTGTGTGCATCGTTCCCTTCACCGCGGGGAGAAGTTTTTCTCACATGGCCTTTCTATGCTCACTTCCATCGATCAGTTGTAACATAATTATATATGAATTGGTTTTCGCACCATGTCTTATTGCATGAATGATGATGTTGCCCAGAGTTAAACATGTCAATTCTCAATTGAACGAGAAGCTTCAAGATGCCACTGGTGTAATTTGACATTTTGTTATCACATCTTTTGAAAAGTCCATCGATTTCTTTATCGCAGACAGATGTTGCTACGGTCTGTTCTGCTGCTCATTTAAAAAGAAAAAATAACTCAATCTCTGAAGGTTGCTTGACTTAAATCTCTGCTTTCTAGTTCTGAATACGCTTGCAAACATGCCTTTTTCTTTTTATCAGACAAAAATCTGTTTAAATCAGCCTACACAGACAGCGTACTTTGACCAAGATAAAATCATATTGAAAAGCATGTTTATTGTAGTTTTTCCCACATTTTAATCACACAACTGATTATTGTTTAAAGGATACAGTTTTTACTTCCTCTGTGGCAGTGATGGCAAAATGGGGCAATGGGGGCTTATGAAGTTATTGGGGGTTATGTCTTTGCATAATTATATAATTTGACTGATAGTAATGAAACAAATTAGACTTTGTTTAGTTGTTTGTGATAAACTTTTGAATTGAAGCTGGTGTACATTTAATAATCCTGTCTGTATTGCAGCCATGGGCCTTTCAAGCCAGAGAGTTCCTGCGGAAGAAGCTAATCGGCAAAGAAGTTTGCTTCACTGTGGAAATCAGGACTACTCTGGGCAGGGAGTACAGCATGGTGTATCTGGGGAAAGGTGAGAGGACTCACTTCTGAAATCACAACTAGTCTGAACAATGTCCACAAGTTGTTTTTTTTTTTAAAAGACTAAACTAATCACATATTGTACTGAATACAACATACCTGTGATCTGGAACATCTGCATCATTTATGAAGTACAGCTCAGCGACTCCCCATAATCCTGTTTTATGGTTTAAAGGTGATGTCAAATTGTTATGTATATTTTGTGCTTAAGTGGCATTATAAGTAAATACTCTATTTTTTTAAGTGTGGAGTAATTGTCAGGGATATGCCTCCTGCCAGCTTATTACCTGCAGGTACAATTGAACTGAGAGTTACCTGTAATCAAAAGTTGAATTGGCACACCTGCAGAAAGTGAATTTGTACAGTTAAATGTCTCTCAGCACTCATGGCTGCCTTGTGTCCAATCAAATTACCTGACCAGAACTAACTTCTCTGTAATTGTAGCTATACTGGTTTAAAATAACAAAAATGATAATAACAGGATTTAAATTGTTTCCTGAAGTGTTTCATTTGTTTTTTTCCTTTCTCTGTCCTTTTCATTTTAGACACAACAGGTGAGAACATTGCTGAGTCTTTGGTGAACGAGGGCCTCGCCACAGTTCGCAGAGAAGGAATCAGAGGGAACAAGTAAGGCTTTTTGTATTTCTTGCCCTTAATTTGGTAAGATGGCTGAAAAACTAAACACATTTAGTGGAAATTTTGTGACCTCATACATTTAGATCCAATATCCAGAGCACTATGTCTCTGTCGTTTTATGTCTACTTCAGCATATCTGATTGTCTGTGCTGTTTGTTTTTATTATGATTTCATAATCGACTGACCTCGAGTATGTCAGTGTGGCCAAAATGATTTTAAATGTCAAAGATGGTTTTAGTTTGGAACTCTTCACTTTGGTGCACAGAACGAGGAGGGATTCACTTCTGGCAACGTGATGTGATCTTCTGCTTGCCGAAGCTCATAGCACTACAACTCCGATAAATCTGAAGTCATATACACAAGTCCTCAGCTGGTAGACTGTCGTGAATGGAGTGGAGCCATCATGTCCCAGATGGTGGCAGTATTACCCTGCTGCTACATCTATGTCCCTCTGAAACTCTTTTCTGCCACATTGCCCTCTAACAGTAATCCCCTAAATATACTTGCACACCCAGCGCTATATGACAAAGTACTATATATCCCCCCCAGTGGCAGTATTTGCACATTACACACATTACAAGCAATTTGACTCATGCTGCTGCATTTGTATCTTCCACTATGGAACAGAGATGATGTGAATATTTTGCCACTAATGACCCATATCAAGCATTCTGTGCAATGGCCCAGAACAAGCACTAATGTAAATGGTGCTTTAAGTATAAGAGGGCGTCATTTGGCCAAAGGGGAGGCCCATTACTCAGTGAGGACTTTGGGTATTAGTTTTTCCCTCCGTGTACCAGCATCCGATATCATCATTACCCCTCGTGACTACGTTGATCACACCAACAATGATGCGATCATAATTATGGGGGTGATTATAATGATGACAGCCTTGGACAGCACAGTTAAAACGTGAGCAGAGGCTGACTGCCGTTTGGGAAATTGGTCAGCCAATTCACAAGTTTAAGGGCTGGGGCCAGCTCTCAGCAGTGCAGCAGAGCAGGCTGGGGCGCAGTTGTTCAGGGCTGATTTTCATCGGTTTATTAGAGCAGGAATGAGTCATGCAGTCACTCTCTCTCACACACACACACACACAAAATAACGAAGAACTCAAGTTGGATTTAATGTTAACTTCTGTCCATGTATTTTCAGCTTTTGAATATGTTTGGATGCAAAGTGTCATCTTTATTATTCTAGATTTAAAAACCAATATCCAGATTTCTGTCTTTCCGTATTTATTATTTATATTATAGGTGATTAGGCCACAACACATTTGTGAATTGTAAATTGGTCTTGAATTACAGCCAAGCAAAGAAATGTGTAACAAACACATTGTAATATGCAACACACACACACACATATAAATGGTGTTCTATGTAGTGGTACTTGCCCAGCTCTGAGCAAGTTTTCATTTTAAAGTGCCACATCAAGATAAAGTCCTGTCATACCGACTGATATACAGACACGTGTATATAGATTTTTATGCCCTGTTCATATCTAAATTGTAAGGTTATAAAGTTGTAAGGTGCATTGAGTGAAATCTCCAATTTATGTCAAATTTAAAGTTCTGTCTTCTTGTATGTATTTTCCTTCCTTTCCACTTCTTCCTACACATTGCACGCTGCGTCAGTGCCAGGCAGATATATATTTATTTAAATCACACAGATGAGTTTTTTTTTGGTTTGCTGTTGGAGGCTTCATCATTTGTCTGAGTTTCACTTTAATTTAATCAGGCAGACGTCCTTGGTGCTGCGCCATACAGTGATTCACATTCATCAATCTCCTCCGCTCAGTATTGCGTCTCAGTCTCTGTCACACAGTCAGACTGCTTTTCTTTAGAAAGTGCTTTATCCATTCACTGAGGTGTCTAGGCCCTGAAAATTGGTCAGGTTGTCACGGCATTACAGTTTTTTTTTCTTTTTTTAAATGAATTTCCTTGAAAAATTAAAGTCACAGACAGGATAGGGGAGGTTTGATTGTTTTTTATAACGCCCACCCACCGGAGCAAAGGGAGCAACATTAACATGGAGACCAACTGTGCTTTTTGACCACCCCCCATTGCTCCTTTTTAACTGGAGCCCCAGAGGAGCGCAGGCTGAGGCGTGTAAACGTCTGGGGGATGAACTGTGCTCATTTGGGCTTTCGCCGCTCACGAGGAGTGGAACCCTTCCAGCCAAGCACACTGGGGAGCCTGACTTCCTACATCCTCTTCAAACTGTACAAAGACAAGTGGGAGCTGTAAAACGGCTTGCTAAGGTTCAACATTTTGTATCTATTTAAAGTCTTTTTAGTTGCACTGGGAAGCCACAAGGGATGAAAGATGTAGCCTACAGCGTGTTTAAATATAAGGGAATTGGAACTGTGTTTTTCCTCGGCCCTTTGTTTCTCCAGCAGTCTTGCACTTTCTTAGCCATCAATATCTGTTTTGATTCGAAGCAACGTGTTGGTTGGAAGGAGCTGCTGACTTAAAAAGAAACCAGTCTATTTGGAGACATGGATAAGTTCACTATCATCTGCCTCCACACACAAAGTTATTTCTCTATCTTTACCCATCTCTGCTTGTGAGTTGCTTTCCATTTATTTCCGCAGCTTTACAACGTCTGCTCCCCTTGATTGCATTGTTCCTCTCTCCCGCTCTATCTTTTGTAGCTCCTCTGTTCCCTTTTAGTGCTTAAATTCTAAGTAGCTTAAATGCAATCGACTTCTTACAGAAAGTTTCGCTGTTGTTGCTCAGTAAGCAAGAAGCCGTTTCGATTCAATTTGGAGTTGGTAGCAAAATCGGTACAGAGGGGAAAGAGAACTTGATGGCTTCTGGCACGAGTCCAAAAGCCCAATTAGGAACACCCAGCTGGAGAACAGGCTACATGTGTGTTTATGTGTGTGGCATTTTAATTGAGACCCACTCCGTTGCCTTTCCAAGCACTAGTTACCATCGCTACTCCCATATCAATCGGGCAGCCTTTACTTCTTGGAAAAACAAAAGCCTGTTGGCCATTTGAAGTAATGAATAATTAAAGTTGTACAAGGGCCCTCAAAAAGCATTAGGCTGCACAATTTAGAGAGCCAGCATGGAATTAATTGTGGCGTTTGTAGCCAGCTGCGTGGTCGCTTTTGAAGGAGCTGTCAGACGCTGTTATTGTCTCCTCGCAAAATGCTCGGATACATTTTTTTAAGCAGTTATAATCTGGTCTTCAGCTGGTTGCCACTGAAACAACAGTGCGGTTTGTCGGGAACGGCACTTTATGGAGCACTTAATTCTAAAAAAGCTGGAGCCTCACCAGACCCTCACTTATACATGCCTATGCTTTTAATGAGCACTTGTTATACGTGTTGAAGTTAACAGCCGGCGACAGTTTTGGAAAAGCGACAACTGTTGCTGTGATTTGATGAATTGTAATGAACCCAACATGATAGAAGTAAAAAGAGCACTGGCCACAAGTTGTTGTAATTGTAATGCCTGTGATGCTAATATTTGCCTGTTGGGACACGGCTCCCGGTAGACAGCGCTTTAACACGACCTGCGTACGAGTAATGAGAAGATGTTAACAAGAGGAGCAACTCTACAATCAAAACCTTTTCTGCTCATTAGGTACAGCGACTATCCCTTTCTGACTGCTGTGAAATTAATTGCAACTTGTTAACAGGCTGAGCAAGCGAGGCCTTTATACGTTTTATATTTTTTTTCTAAAAGGTTGTCAAAGGAGTTTTATGGCACTCAGAAGATCTTCTGATCTTCATAGATGTTTGTAACCTAGTTAATAGGAATGTTTTAATTCGAACCATCACAGCTTTAGTGCAGCGGTGTTCTCTGACAGGAATTTCATGCGGGCGAGGCATCGCCCTTGAAAGTTTCAGTCTCGGATTCACTCAGCTGCAGGTTTCAGCTCCATGCTTGTTAACTAATCTATTGAAGTAAATTTGGTGAAGTTGTGGTGGAGATTTCATTTTGGACTTGTCTCTTATGCAGCAAAATTCAGTTTTAAACGTCCCAGTCTGTCAGAATTAAATTGGATAAACTCAGCTGCGCATCTTAAGGTGATCAGACTTCACACCGTCCCTGCATGCACGCTCTTCCAAAAGAAAATAGATATGCAAGTTTTGGATAGAAGTCAAACAATCATGTTATTCAAAGGCTCTGTAGCTAACTTCTATGCACTACTCATACAGAGAACAGCATATTGTCTTAACAGTTGTCCTCAGTGTGAAATGTGTTTTGTATTCTGTATTAAACTTTTTTCTTTCTGTGTGTGACCAGTCCGGAGCAGGCCAGACTCTGTGAATTGGAGGACCAAGCTAAGGCAGCCAAGAAGGGCATGTGGAGCGAGGGTGGCGGCACGCACACCATCCGCGACATTAAGTACACCATAGATAATCCCCGCAACTTCGTCGACTCCTTGCACCAGAAACCCATCAACGGTAATGAGTTTGGGAGGGGGCACAATGACATCTACACTGACACACTCATACAGAAAAAGCCTGGCCTAGGAAACTAATGCAGGGCTTATAAAAAGCCACAATATTATATAAGCCCCTATTTCCACGTTAAAGCCACATTTTCAGGCTCTGTCAGAAGTCAACTATTTTGGTTAAAGGTATTTTGTTCTAAATATCCACTTCAGGGCATGTAATGGCACACACTATATCAGGCTTCACCGGCTCATTCCTCCAGTCTCTCATCTCTGACCCTACCCGTGGTGCCGTTAAGAATGGCTCAGCTCATTTCACTACCCTTTAATTGAATGGGGAAAATGAACAGGCAAAGGCATTTTCATTATTTTATTTCTTGTTCTTACCATTCACGAGAGACAGACGGGGTTGTTTTAAAATTGGAAGCAGCAATCCAGCCGAAGCGCTTAAATGTGCATTGAGTCGCTGTGGTTGAAGTACCAATTTCTCTCTCATCTGCTTAGGCCGGCGCACACACATATACATGCGCACAAATTGTACACAGAAAGAAGGCATATAGAGACTGAAAGAACCCATCATCAAAAAACCATTTATGCGTGAAAATGCCTTTCACAAGGGTGACTCACATCCTGTTCAATTTCTTCATGTACTTCAGAGGTCAGGAGCAACATTTGAGTGATGTGATTTTTGCAGAAAAATACAATGTAATCTCTCAAAAGCTTTCCAAATAAATTGACCTCGTCTGAAGCCTCGATCTGTCGCACATAGCATAGTCAGAACTTTAAAGTGATACCTGAAATCTGTCGTATGAGTATCAAGTAGTTACCTCTGTCAGTATGAAAGGTGGCTGTGATTGCAAACACTTGAACAATTACTACGGGACGTTCATGTTAGTCATAATGGGTTTTGGTGGGGGCATTTTAAAAGTTTCTCAAATGCAGTTCTCTACTGTTAAGCTTTAGTTTTCGTATGGCCCAAACATAGATTGTTTGGGCAAAATATGTCGAAATTCACTGTTTTCATCTGTCTGCCTGAGACCGTTTTGAACATCCTTTGCATGCTGACAGCAAAGAGGCAGATTATGCTGCAAGAGTAGATTCAGAAGTTCCAACAACATTTTACTTCTTCTGCTACGAAAACTTGAAACGAATCATCACCAAAATGAATTGAAGCTGATCACAGCCTTCTTGTTCTGTGAGGATGGAAGCAGCAAACCTTCATTTCCAGCCACATTTTGAACAGTAGCAAGTGTTTGATGAAGAGTTTCGTTAGAGTATCTCTTGAAGTGGATTGAACAATCTGCCAAGGAGGCCATGATTTTCTCCTCTTTGAGAAGTACCTGAGGGCGATCCTTTAGCCAGACACTTCAATTCCACCATTCAGTAAAACTGTTTTTTTTTTTTGCCACATCCCAGACGTGAGCGCCTTGAATTCAACAAGTGTCATATCGGGCATTGCTTTAGAAAGAGAATACATACCACGACAATTTCCCCAGGATGAGGAAAGATTAAAATAAATGAAATAGATTCACATATTCATTGGTCTGGCCCATCTAACCTTGGGGCAGCTCTCTGCCTGAATCAGATATTGGGTTTCACCCTTTTCCAATTTGAAATATAGCACTAATAAGGTAAGTATAAGGCCCACAGATATGCAAGTCTAATCTAATAGCTTGATGTCTGTATCGTCATTGTAATTCGACACACTGTCTCCCTCAGACGCTGTTATATTCTGTTCTTCTTCCCCCAGCCATCATCGAGCATGTGCGTGACGGCAGTGTTGTTCGTGCCTTGCTGCTCCCCGACTACTACCTAGTCACTGTCATGCTGTCTGGAATTAAGGTAACCACCCCTCACTTGCTGCAGACGTGGTGAAATGTGAACTGTTGAGCTCATTTATTTTGTTTGGCAAACTCTCTCTAGTCATGATTGTGATGCTATATGGTGAACAAATAAATAAGTGCACAAATGGCCAATCACTTCACTTTACTGTCATATAAACTATTAATAGATTATTTCAAGGTAGACAGTCCAGTCTTGATATGAATGTATACTGTTCATATATATATATATAAAAAGACATTAAAAAGAGTAATGGTTCGTTTTTGTCACTCCTCTAAGTCTGTTTTTGTTCCACCAGTGTCATATCCGCTCCGCTAAATTTCCCCATCAATCTCTTTCACCAAGCCCAGCTTTGCCAATGGACCACTCAAGATAACTAATCTTTTGCATCTCCCACTTGAAGATATTACATCCATTTCAAGGTGTTCTTTGTCTCGTTGTTCAAAGGCTTGTCTGCTTGTCGCGCCTGTTGTGTTTATCTGTCTGGTGTTTTGCTACACTCAAAGGAGAGAATACAGATAGCATGCAGCAAGGTGACATCGGTTAAAAGTGGATAACGGTAGTACACAGAAATAACAGATTATATCAAAGAGAGTGTGTGCACAAAAAAAGACTCCTGGAGGCTCTAGTTGACTATTGGGAATTGCAGAAGACAAAATTTGCTCTTGTCTTGCAATGTAATCAGTCCGGTTGGACACATTTTAACACATTTCTCAATGCTTGCAAAAAAAAAAAACAAAATTGATTGAGGCGTGACTTTTACTTTGCTAATGTGTGTTTTCCTTCTCTCCAGTGTCCCACCTTCAAGAGGGAAGCGGACGGTACAGAGACGTCGGAGCCATTCGCAGCAGAGGCCAGATTCTTCACTGAGTCCCGTCTTCTCCAGAGAGATGTTCAGATCATCCTGGAGAGCTGCCCAAACCAGATCATACTGGGCACCATCCTCCACCCGGTAAGGCACAGGAGGCGGCAGGCGGCGGTGGTGGTGGAAGTCTCATTAAAATTCAGGCTTTCTGTCTCATTAATTGTTCTTTTCACTGTGCCCGTTTCCCTTTTGTGTCAGAACGGCAACATAACAGAACTCCTGCTGAAGGAAGGCTTCGCCCGCTGTGTGGACTGGTCCATGGCCGTGTACACCCAGGGAGCCGAGAAACTCAGAGCTGCTGAACGGTACGCTACTGTGGAGGCACAGAAAACTGTGTTGGTTGGAGACTTGTCAAAAAACAGTGACACTACATGGATCTTGAAGATACTAAAAACTACATATGAAAATGTAGTCTTTAAAAAAAAATCTTGTTGATTCCTAGTAAATATGTCATTAAGCATTTAATTCAGCGGCAGACAAGCTGTCATGTCATACATTATTCAATTCAGCTTATGAGGGTAAAAGAAACCAATTTACAATACGTATAATTCTGGAAATGACTGATTTGATGCAATACATAATAGAGAAAGAAAGCACATGCAGATTCTTGAGGTATAAAACATAATTGTGTAAATTAAATAGTATACAAATTTATGCCACCGGTGCTTGAGAAGAACAATCTCGCGCCATTGTGTTACAATGATATTCATTCTCTTCTGTAACTGCAGCAATGACTATGGGGTAATCACCTCAGTTTAATGAGCTTTTGTCATTTTTTTCCCAGCCAAATGGATAATTTTTAGTCTTGATTAAGCCCTTTTTATGTCTTAATATCTGGGTCATGTTGAGGACTACCACTAATGATGACAATGTGTTTTTTTTTCTTTTTCTTTTTTCCCTCCGTCTTGGCAGATCTGCTAAAGAGCGCAAGGTCCGCATCTGGAAGGACTACGTAGCCCCCACAGCCAACTTGGACCAGAAGGACAGGCAGTTTGTAGCCAAGGTGAGGTCCTGCGGTGGCTTTTATGAGCTGCTCCCCATTGGTGGAGGTTTCCCTAATTGGCAGTGTTTCTTTGGCCCCTGACCTAATGTCTTTCAATTTGGATAATCTTGCTTCCATCGAAAGTCTTCACTTATCTTTATACTACTGAGAAAAAGCAGAAGTAAGACATAAAACCTTCAGCATGACATGCAGATATTATCCAGCATAAATAAGACTTGCTTCTGTGCTAAGGGGAGGCCGGTCGTTTCCCTTGCTTCCACCAATTGATGTCTACTGCGGCATTTCCAATTTTCTCCCAGCACTGCAGCAAAGGCAGAGCCACTTTGAGGTTTCTAACGAATTATATCCTCCTGACACCTCTTATTTTCACATTTACACCCCCCTCACCCCCCCACTGAATAAAAGTTAAAAAAAATCCCCTCACTGAAGGTACTGGGAGGAATGCTTAACAGCAACCTTGAAGCACTCCCCAGTCAAATTAGGGTGAAATCGCTGGCGTATGCTGTGGCAGCAGCACAGAACGACCCCCAAAAGCGAAGAACGAGAGATATTAGCTTTGGAGGTTATTGGCCAAGGTCTCATGGGAAACAAAGTGTCCTCAATATAAGTACAAGGGAGTGCACTCCCTCCTTGTTGTCAGCACACATTAGTCCAAATCAAGTGAGATGGACTCCTTGATACATTTAGGTAATATAGTCTTACTATGAGATGAAATATTATAGTGTCTCAAGTTGTAGCTTTAACTTAGTAAAAGAACTCCACCTTTAAAACATCAGCTTTAAATCTGGCCCCCTCTGTGTGTATTTTGATGATAAGTTGCACACCACTCGTCCCTTCAGTTGATTTATTTCTCTCTAGAAATCGGGGCGAAAAAGTTTAAAACCTCTAAGTTTGTCTTTTGTCTATGTTTGCTCCCTCCAGACCCTCAACCTTTAAGACCCTGAAAAATTCATGGCTAGCCCGAGGGTAGCATAAAAGGTGTTGCTTTGGCAATTTGCTTACAGTATGAATTTGATAAACTACACACACATAAAGAAGGCGCAAAGAGAAACTATGTGTATGTATATTTTTCCCTGAGTCAGAAGGAAGAGGCTCGAGAAAGGATAAAACATTTATATTATCAGTGTGAGCTGCTCTCAGATCTCTCTGAACCCCCTCAATGAAAGAGGGTTGGATGTGGGCAGTGGCGGGGAGTGTGAGGGAATGTTTGGTGGTGAGCTCAGGAGGGTGTTCAGGGAAAAGATGCAAAAAAAAAAAAAGAGTAGAGAAGAAATTGAAAGTGGGTTTATGTGGAGAGGTAGCTGGTGCCTGGAGGGAAGAAGGATGAAAAGACATGGATGAAAAAAAAAAAAAAACACCTAATCAAGATCCCTGGGACTATGCGTGTCCTCTCTCCGGTATCCTTGCAGGTTTTTTTTCCTGCTACAGCACAGCTCTGCACTGCTGATGCCCCCAGTTGAACCTTGGCGCACTTTTTGATCTCTGTAGGACTCTTCGCTGTCCTCTTTCCCCCGTGCTCGCTCCGTATCAGCTGCTTCTGCGCTGGTTGGTTTGTTCACGGGAATAGAAAGCCATCAGCAGCTCCTTGGGCAAAATACCTCACCGGATTATTACCTTATGTAGATAAAATAAAACAAAATTATTATTTATAGTAAGAAGACTTTGAAGATGGATTGTATGGATGGATGTTTATAAAGGAGGTAAAGGTCTCAAAATGTTGTTAGGGTTTGACTCCAAAAACTTTGAAAGTTGCAGGCCGTTGCGATAGGGAAATGTCACGCTGACCCTGCAACTGCTTGAGTCGTTTTAAAGCTAAGTACATATTGGACAGGCTAAGGTTACTCAGGTCTGTCATTGTCCCTCCATACTTGTCCCTGTGACATTTGTCAACACCCAATACTGCAATGCACCGACCCTCCCAGGGACACATCTATCCATCAATCCCATCATCATACACTCCTCCCTTCTTCCCGTCCACTCCGCTTTTCACTTCTTATTATCTGAGTGATGGATGGAGTGAAGAGGCAGAGCAGGTCCAATCCCCACAAGTCAATCCTGCTGACGCATCTTCCTTTTTGGCTGTCTCGCCTCTCTCTCCTCCCACCTCTGCTGGGACCGCGGAGAGGCGGATGTAGGCCACGTCCCAATAGCCTTCCTCTCCTCTCCTTGCCTTCCCCCTCCCCTCCTCTCCCCTGGGTGACCACCGACCTGCGAGGTGATGGATAAAAGGTGACGTGGTGTAAACCCCTTCACCAGCCTCCCATCACTAGCTTGTCAGGAACGCTGCTGCTGTTGCTTTTTGGTTGACCAAAAATCCATGAGAATGTGATCGTTAAAATGCAAAACTGTTGTCTGTGGATTATAGGAACTGTATTTGGCAATGATATAGATACCTAGCTACATAGGCTAATGTAGTAAGCAGTACATTTTTGCGGGTTTGCGTTTTCCAGACATCCCAACTTAAAGGCGGATGTGCATTTAAATCATTTTCTGACACTATGATGATTTTGACCTGTTGCTTCTTGGACATCAGCATGAGAAAAAAAAAAGAAAAACTTATTCAACCAGATAATGATATTAAATATATATTATTACAAACACTATAGTACA
>JAVQJZ010171094.1:0-10037 GCA_036025355.1 Leiopotherapon unicolor | reverse complement strand
CCCTTTACCTTTTGTTCTACACCTATGTTTGTTACCCCTGTATAAATGACCCTCAGCCCTCTGCTCTGGGTCAGTCTTCTGTCTCAGACCTGGTCTTTGACACTATGACTCACCATGTTCCGGACCACTAAATAAACCTTCACTACACCACAGCAGACTTTGGGTTGGATTGTACTTTTTCTTCGACAGGTTCAAGTATTCATCAGGTTACAATTAGTTTTTTTCAAATGCACACATGATGAAAGGAAACCCTAAAAATCAGTTTTAAGGTGGTGGTACGAGTTTGGGTAATTTAAGAACCATATTCAGCCAATGTTAAACTGCCATGTACTGCACATTTTGTTGGTTTATGGTATATTATTCTCTTACAGCAAATAAATGTACAAATGTCATAGTAAAAAAAGGATTAATCAGTCGCTAAAACAAAAGGTTACCAACAATGTACAAACTGTTCATTTGTTTTTTCAACATGAATGCATCATCTCAGACTTTCAGATATTTTAATCGACTGAAAGATTGACTTCTAAAAGTGAATTAACCTTTTTTGCAGCTCTAATATGCAAACACAATATTTCTATCAGCTACAATCCTTTTGTCTCGCGTGCTGGTAAATCTTCTCTGCGTCTCAGCGTCGTGTCTCGCCTGCCTCTCACGCTGCACATCAGAAACAACACATCTAAAAGCACAGAGCGGCTCACCTTTGACCGGCCACCCTTTCATTAGATGTACTTCGTGCGAGTGTTGAAAGTACTTGTGCTTACTGGTGTTATTTTCTGCACTCTGTTCCCCACACAACCAGTTATTTTCTGAATAGCCAATTGCTCTTTGCTAAAATCCAACGTCGGACCTGCGGCACCGTTTGCGGTGAAGGACGAGATGCAAATAAAAGTAAAAGACTGTGCAGCCTCTGACTCACGGACCACGACGTCTCTTCACTTCAGCCTTGATAACACTTAGTAAGGTGAGAAGATCTGCTCAGTCCATTTTGTACTCAGCTTTTAACACGGAGCCTGTTTTTGTAATCACTTTGTGGTTTTGCTCAGTGGAGAAGCTGTAAAAAAGTGATTATACCAAAAAATGAAAAACACTCATCACCCAAAAAAGCGACATATTCAAAGTCACACACCAATAAAAGTGATCTCTAATTGTCTAAATCTATTCTAAAAATATTGAAGGGTGTGTTTTCTAAAGACACTTGACTTACTCAAGAGACGGAGACTTAAGCTGCGAGCACATCATCACATGATGGACCTGCTGTTCAAGGTCCTGCTATAAGAGGCTTTTTGCATGAAGCCTGCAAGTTCAAACTGTATGACTCCATGACTGTAATTACATTCATGCACTAAGCTTAATAATGGCAGGCTTTCACACTGTAAGCCAGACTTTCAGGAGTTAAGAACTAAAAAGGGGAGCGTTACAGCCTCTGGAGTTCACAACCTCTGAAGAGAGGTGGCTTTCATTTGCAATGACTCGAAGTGTCAAAGTGACATATTCCCCGTTGAAGAAATGTGACACTGATTAAGGCAAAATCATCAGCAGAAAGAAACATTTCAGCTCTGCTCATTTTTTGTGTTTCATCAAAAAGTGTAGAAGACAGCGGTGTTATATGCATAAATACAGAACAAGCGATCAAACCACTTTCTGTGTGTTTTTATAGTTTAGTTTCAAACGTATGACCGTGTTAAACCTGCAGCAGAATGTACTGACCCTGTTTTACGGCAGCTCCCTTCATAATGGATCACTGGATCTTTTTTTATTACTATCGAGCTTCAAAAGAACAGCTGGTTGTGGATGAATTTCCCTTCAAGGTTACCGATGTTGTTTGTGTTCCTCAAAACAGACACGCGTGAATTTCTTGGATAATCTCACACAATCGCAACTTCATTTCTGAAAACCAAGCTGTCGGTCGGAGGTGTGAAACAGAGATATTGATGTGATTTATTTTTGAAAAAGAGCAACAGCTCGCCGTTATTGGCACAACTTTTACGCTCCTGTTTTCCTGTTTTGTTAACAGGCTGTTGAATAAAATCTGGTTCTTCAAGCTTTGCAAGTGCCACAGTTGTTAATCACCTTACACTGTCTAAAGAAAACGACTTCAACTTTTAACCCCACAACATCTAAAACAACTCATTTCACATCTTTCACAACGTCAGTAACGGCAAAGTCTGTCATTCATGGAGCTACTGCAGCTCTGCTCATCCTGTCCTGTCCTCAGGAGTCCTCTCAGCACGGCCTCACTAATGACGCGGCAAAAAAAACTGAGCCTGACAGAACTAAATATGATTTGTTTGACAAGATGCATGATGAAACACAAACAAAGTTATTCACAACTTTATAAGGCTGACATTATTGCATAAAGGTGGAGTGTTTAACCATTCGGCACCAGAAAATGCTCCTATTCCTTAAAAGGCCAACAAGTCATTGAACTGCTCAGTGTTTACATCGCTGTGCAGCATCATCTGCCTCCTGCCACCGCAGCTCTCATGTCTATTGTCACCACCATGGTTATTAATTTGCGGGACAGCTGGCGGACGCAGTGTTTGTGCAGGAAAAACACATCTGTCACTGGCATAATTTTACTGCATTATTTTAATCTAAGTTCAGACTTTTGTCTTCCTCTGTTTACGTCGTGTTTGATGTATTTTCCTCATACATAAACAGCATCAAAGCAGTATTCTGCCTCTGTGTCAGGCTCACTATCACAGCGCTGAGATCTGTGGCCTTTCCGGTGGGTCCGTTAATCTCACACAAAGCCTAAGCAGACACACACAAACACACACACCCCATTTACCCTTTCAGTAATAGCAGACAGACGCATGTGAGCACAGAAATTCATATGCACACCAGCACGCACGGCCCACTGAACTGGCTTATTTCAGATTATTCCCTATCTACTTTTGTCCCATCGCTAATCTGTCTGTCTGTGTATCTGCCTCTGCCGAATATTACAGAGCTCTGCTGGCCTATCAGCCCTCTTCTCTGAACTCATTTAGCACACCGTCAGTACAGACGTGGAAAAAACAAAAACAAAAAGACATCAGCAATGTTATCTAAGCTTCCTTCCTGTCCTGATCAGCTCGAGTCATCTCTCCTTTATTATACTGTGAGCTCCTGCAGCAGGTGAAGACTTAAATTACAAACCACACCTGGGACTAGCATAAATAAAGCACAAATTCAATTACGTTTTAAGTGCACTGGTTGAAAAATCCATCTCTGTCTTTCCGTCTCCTTTTGCATCTCTACTGGTCTCCTGGTAATGACCAGCTATTCAACTTATCCTCTTGGGAGACAGTTTTTAAGACAAAGACTGAGGTTGAATGATGAACTGCAGCGGCTCCTCAAAGATTTTTACCTATTGTTAAAAAAGGAGACCAAAGGACTGCACAATAAAAAGCGTCAGAGCTCTTATTCATAAAACTATTTTATTCTCCCGAAGGTGCATTCCTACCGCTCCCCGTAAACGAAAAGGAAATAAACACTCTTCCTGTGACATTTCAGCTGGTCCCAGACACATGAAAAACACATTGCAATGCCGTCAATGGAAAGTCAAGAGAGAGGCTCCCTTTGCAGCGCCTTTCATTCGGTGACCTTATCAAGGAGAACAAAGGCCTGCAGAGAGGTCCTGCACTCCACTGGGGAGGGGACGATGCAAATTCATAGCAATAACAAAAAAAAGTGATGAATCATTTACAGGGAGATCTTCTTCTCTTCCTGTGTTTTTTATTTTTTTAAACTAAGCCCATCCTGTTTTGAGGAAATAAATTTGCTCGCCTTGTCAAAACTCTGCCGGCGACGCCGCTGACACGGACTCGCCAGCAGCAACACACCCGTTTCCCAAGAAACCCAACCCGAGAGAACAAATCGATCGCAAATTTAAATTGAATTGATTAACCTTCCTGGAACGCCTCCATGTTGTGTTGTCTCACCACTGAAAAGGTTCATTTAGGGTTCTCAGTCGCAACAAATTACGTAGAAGAATCTGTCATCCTGTGTTTTGTTTGCTTTTTTGTGCAAGACGCAATTTTTAAATGCAGTGGAAAGTTCAAGCAAGTTTAATTCACCTAGAGCAGATTATGGGACATTCGAGCATTATGATCACTTCCTGGTGGGGTAAAAGAGCTTTAATGTACAGGAAATAATCCTTCCTGTTGCTTTCAGCTAGAAATGAGGTCCTGTACTAAAATGAATAAAATTAATTTTGTAGCCTGTTGCCACTGATTTATTCAATAAAAACACAAGAGTTGGTACCCTACATACCCTTAAATAATAACTACTGTTTGTCCTGTCTGCCTCAAAGCAAGATCTAAAACTTCAAAAGGTTTCGAAAGCTGTAAAAAAAACATCATTACTGGACTTAATGACACTGTAAGATAAATACCTTTAAGTGTTAAAAGTTAGGGAGCATCACAGCAATTGAAAATAATAATAAAAACTCACTCTTCTTTGCAGCAGCCATGTCACCGGGAATTGGTCCAGCACAGACACACTTGGACACGCACTGTCACAGCAAAGTCATCTCAGCAGCCTGACCTCAGAACGACCCTGCAAAACACGTTAGGACAGAGGAGGCAATGAGGGAGGTGCATTTAAGCAATATGGAGAGAGCGGTCGAGAGAAACAGACAGTCGGCAGTGATTGGATCAGCAGAGGTGTGCTGCGAGATAAGGAAGGCGGCAAAGGTTGTAGATGTGAGGGAAATAAAACGGGGAGGAACAGCAGCTCGCCGCTGTAAGCTTCCCCGGGTGTTTTTCCTTTTTCTTTTTCTTTTTTTTTTTAAACTGCGTGATCCCTCAGGTTAGCCTGTATTTCAGCTGAGAGCACAGCTGTGCGGCAGTAGTCCAGCCAGGAGTACCAGAGACTCCCGACAGAGACTTCAATTAAAGGAAAACAACAAAACAGTCTAAGAGGATTAACTCGAGGCTGCTGCTCGTGGGCTCCACACAGATGGAAAACGTTCATCAGATCTTTGGGAGGTGCTTACTGTAAAAATGGAAATAAAGAAAACACACAGTCTACACAGCGTTATGCACATTACCAATGTGACGGCAGCAGATACGTGAAAGATGATGGCCTCAATCATCTACTGCCACAATAGCACTCAAGAGAGATGCGTTATTTGCAGGTAACACTACTGTAAACCAACTCAAGTGTGTGTGTGTGTAGTTTCTTCCTAACTGTGATTTCATATAATATCAAAAAACAGGTAAATCACTAAATCATTACACAGCCGTCCTTAATATTATCAGCAGAGAGGCTGCAGTTGGTACAGTTGTTGCTGCTAGTAACTAATGCTATTATTAGTACAAAAGCATGCCTGCTGGTGCTTTGTGAAAATCAGCTTGAAGGGCATCTTTAAAGCAGCTCAATAGAACTTTTCATTTTGGGTCCCTGTGGACAAAGGCCATAGTGTTTCATTTAATGTTAGGTTACATACCCCCCCACCACTCCGACTCACTCCCCTCTGCAGGGAGACTAATTTGTCAGGAAGAAAGCGGCGCTGCAGCTCCGGAGACGGTCGGTCGTGTTTGCTGCGGAGGCAACTTGAATTCATCCAGAGCAAACCCGTTAAGTGTGATTTCACGGTGAAATGCAATTTGACGGCAAGCTTTAAGAATCATTATTAGAAACTAACAGAAATAGACAATGTTCTCGCTGCTGGTTTCTTCTGCTCGCGCAGGTCACACAGAGGCGTGAAATCAAGCCTGTTTCACAACCAAGTAGATTAAAAATCAAAACTTGACATGTATATTTGGAGGTTTATTTATCTATTTTAGGTACAAGAGAACAGATTCTCACACAGAAACACAATCTTTGACAATGTGGTCAAGATATGCTGACTTTGTTTTTCGAGGGAAGACATGAAGGATGTTTTCTCCCTTGAGATGTCTGTTGTCTGACTGTCTGAGTTTTCTCAACAAGCAAACATCTTGTGGCCAAACCTTTGCTCTGGCTTCCCCTCACAGCTGTGCCTGTTGCTGCTTGGTAATTATCTGAACTGACTTTTGATCATTGTTTGCTCATTCAGAGTCCAGGAACAGACGGCGAGAAAGCTGAAGATGCTTTTGCTCTCTCTCTCTTTGCTAATACTGGATCTCAGCAGATATTCTGACAGCCTCATGGGATCCAGTTTTTGCTTTTTGTCCTGGCTTAAAAAAAGAGAGACCATTTTATTCCAAACTGAGCTGACCACATATGAGATGCTGCTCTTGTAAGAACAGCCTTGGAAATGTTCATGCTCAAAAATACCAACTGTGCGATTCCTTTCAGTGGGTGGCATTTCCATCTGCATTTCCAACACATTTTACAACAGGAACCACTCATATTACCTAATACCAGTAACCCCGAGAGTCGCTTGTGGCTTGCACTTCCTTCTTTTAATGTAGCGAGGATGGGAACGAAGAGGATCAGTGCCAGAGTCTCTGCTGCGACACAAGAGGGAGGGAGGGGTGTCACACCACCGAGCAGAAAAACTTATAATGTCACATCCACTGAGAATAGTTTGGAATTGGAGGATGATCCACTTTGCAAAATATCAGTGCTGTTTTTGGGCGCCTAAATGGGTCGCTATGATTAGAAAAACCACTTATGAGATCCAAACGCGCACGCCTTCCAGCTGTGAGACACGAAAAGGACGTCTGATTGGGTGATAAACCACACAGCTTTGCAAAAACTTTGCAAGCTTTGCAGTCAGGGTTAGGGCGTTTACATAAATGCTTTAGGTGTTTGTTGTCACATCAAACAATTTGCTTCCGTTTGATAAACGGAAGCTTTCAATCCTCACATCATTAAAAACCAGTCAAGCAAGGCGGAATGCACAAGCAGACAGACAGTCAAACAGCACAGCCAAACACATTTGAAAGAGAAAACAAGGCAAAAGTTAAGTGTTTGACAAACTGTCCACAGCTGACAGGCCTGAAAGCAGCATCACGATGTGGTTAATTCAGCATCCATTTGATCAGTTTACAAGAATGAAATCACAAAAATGTTCTATTTTGGGATGATTCTGCTGTCGTAAACCAGATTAAATCAGTCGACAGGTGGACAGCCGCTATGCAGCTGAGGTGAAACACCTGCAGTTGGTGCCTATCCAAGAAATCCCGACACCGAGCAGGTCATCAAACTGGGAGAGATCTTTGCAGGTTGTGTTTGGATGCGAATAAACACAAAAGCTCCTTTGGACAAACTTAATAATGAATAATGAATGAATAATGCAGGTCAAAAACAAACGTACCTGTTTTTCTCTCTGTGAAATGAGGGATTACTGTAGACATCTCATTTTCAGTCTGACCTCCAAATGAGGAGTTTTACATAATCTGGCTAATCCAATAGCTTGTTTACAACTTGTCAAATCTTGTCTGCTCGTGTTTCTTGTCCCGCCGGACCGCAGTTCCCATAATCCATAGAAATGATGGTCAAACCAACAACAACATAACTCCAGTTGTAATAAACAGGGTTTATCCTTTAGGACAGCTGTATAGTGGAATCAGCCTTCATACAACTTGCAAAATGTAACAGATAATGTCGTGTTGAGCTGAACATAACGTGATGTACAGGATGAACTCACGACGTCGACCTGCTCAGGTGCGGCCCAGAAAAACAAATGTGACGGTTTGTGTGGCTGGAGATGCTCAACCACACAGATAAATTAGTCGTTTCCTTCTACAGTAACCTTAAAAAGGTGTGAAATCTGAACTTCCCTCCCTGCATGGCCACCTTATTTAATTCCGAAAGCCCGAGCAGGCTTTGTGACTGACAGCTCTGCCACAGTTGACTAATTAAAACTGCACATCCCGCAGAGAGCAGTGACTGGTATCCATCTCCTGCATTGAGTTTATGCTTGTTATTTCGGGAAAGTGATTTGATCTCCTCCGTGTGAAACAGCCACACGCTGGGGAGTGACAGGAAACACAAAATTCAATCTGAAGTTCCTGTTATCTCGCCGTGCTGTTAACCCTGTATGCTTTGTTCTTTACTGAACCAGTCAATACGCTGTGGACTTGCTGGAGCTTAAACTGTCAGACAACGCAGTAACTTGTGGACCAGAAGAAAAATAAAGGTGCAGTCTGCAATTCAAAACCAATAAACTTTGTCAAATTCAGCAAAAAGGCGTTCACTCTCTGTGTATACTGAAACAAAATGACCGTGATAAAACATAAATATTACCTTACCAACTTGTTATAAAAACATTTTACTTGCTATAACCGACCTCAGACTCTTGTCCTTGAAGTTACGATTCATCGCACGCGTAACGTTACTTATTAACTTACCCTTTTATTAGTGTTGTTTCCTTGGCAATGCACGTATATGAATTGTTTTAATGCAAAAAGCCCCAGGAAAATAACTGGCCGCTTCTTAAATGTGAATATTTGCTTCTTTTCCACATCATTTAAAACAGAAAACTGAATATCATCAAGTTTGGACGGTTGTTGAACGCTGGTTTTCACCATTTTCTGGCTGTTATATGCTGGAAAATATGACTGCATACTATATATGACTTATATAGTAAACCAATGAACAGGATTTAATGGGCAAATTTATTGGAAATGAGCATCAATTGTTGCAGCCCCTAATCACAATAAAGTAAATGTTACTTACATATACAACACACAGGATATCTTTTGCTCCGTATTCTAACACTCGATAAACTGTGGATTGTAACTGTCGACGTCTCTCTTTATTCCTGCTCTGCAGCACATTATGCGAATGACCTGATGCATCAAGTAAAACATTAGCTTATTGTCTGTTTACAACGTTTGTTCCTGAAACAACAGGACTGCACGAAGCTCTTAATGTTCTCGTTGATTAATCTCTCTCTCTCAGCATCATTTGTTTGTGGTGCTGTTGAATTGTGTCGTGTCTCACTGAGAGGTGTCTCTAACATTTTATCCCCCACAGTTACACCAAAAGAGGGTAAGATGGACTAAACTGCCAGGGGTAGTGTGCAAACACATATTAAAACTCTCCAAAATGCATGTAATTCCACCTTTATACACTGTTATTGTGCATAAAACAAAACAATTAAGTTCTTCGCTCACTGTTTAACAGTGTGGCCAGGAATTTTAATGCCGTTTAAGTTCTGATCAGTGTTGAAAACAATTTAGGAAAGGTAAAAATGAGCATGTGTGGGTTGTGTCCTCTCTAGACTATGCTCATAAAAAGAGGTTGTGATGTTATTTTTCCATTTCCTAATGATTTATCTTTGTGTAATATTGGTGTGCATTTTGTTCTCTTAGTTTTCAGAAGCCACGTTCATGCAAGAGTTATCCCGCAAACGCTTGGTTACACTATAATTGCAGATAATTGAGTTTTATGCATGGCTGTCTTCTCTAGTGTTAGGTGGGTTTTCTGTGCAACAATCCAACACATGCTGAAAAAAGCAGGTTAGGTTTTTTTTCTAATTCAAAGCTGGCAAGATTTTAAAGGACATTAAAAGCATTTTTAAAAAACCTGTGAGGATGTGGTGTGACGCCTGTAGAGTTACACAAAGCATGACATGCATATGTGGAATAATTTCTGCAAAAGCAAACAGCAGGGTGAGCTTATGGTGTGATAGATGTGTCTTCTGCAGCCACCAAACGCATGTTGGGTGTTTTATACTATTTTTGGTGAAACTTGTAAAACACAGCACAAAACACCAAACATATCTGTGAATGAGGTACATAAACGCATTATATGTTAGCCCGTGCAGCAGGGATAATATAAATAGCACATTACCTGCAGCATTTGCATGCACAGACATGAGCTCGCCCTCCTCGCAGGGTGTAATTTCCCTTTAAAAGTTCAGTCTCTTTGTTTTCCGTGCTTACCTGACTCTCCGCGGTCTGTGCCGTGCAGTTGACCGAGCTTGTCGTCCTCTCCTCGGTTACTTCTGCTCAAAGAGGGCGGGGGGGCTCCGACCGGCGGCTCACAACACGAGCGGGCAGCAGCAACTCCTCCACTCCCCTCTTTCCTCCACCACACTTTGCCTGCCGGACAATTTCCGCATTCGATCACGTGGTTTTGTTGCGTGTTTTTTTTTTTTTTTTTTTTTTTTTTTT
>JAVQJZ010171060.1:0-10870 GCA_036025355.1 Leiopotherapon unicolor | reverse complement strand
TTTGTAATTACACATGGCTGGCGGTTTATAGAGCACACCTGACTATAACTCAGTATGTATGCAGTACATACATGTACACATAATACAACAGTTCTGAAAGTATTCTTCCCTTCATAGAGGTTATATGAAGCTAATGGTGATGTTTTAAACAACATGTTTTTCAGACTGCATGGTGATTTGGTATTATACATACATTACACATAGAGGTGTTTCTGTTATTCAGCATACCCTTGCTGATATAAATACACCTGTCAGTACTGTATAAGTCAATAAATATAAATCAAAACCCCTGACAGAAAACATGTCACAATGAACAGCCTTTGTAAGATCAAAACGTGGCCCCCTACCTGGAGACACATGCTCATGCAATGATGAGCTGCAGCCTTCAGGGTAGATTAAACCTGCACTGAGACTCGGTGCCACCAGAGGGTAGCCTCTGCTGCAGTTTAACGAAAGAATCAAAACATCTCATTCACCTTTTAGCTGAGTAGCAACAGCCTCCAGAGTCTCACCTTTTGAAGCTGTTTTGACAAAAGCGCTTAAATGAAAAAAAAAATCAGTGTAGATTTTTAAATGTTACCAAGCTGTGGTAATTTATTTATAAAGACTGGACACAGATAAGTCCGTCAGCCTCCTCCAGTCACCCAGATGTGTTGCTGAATTTTGTCCACCAGGAGGCGACATATGGACGCAGACGTCTCCCTCTCTGTGCTCTGCTGAGGCTGAAGGCCCCTGTCTTTTTATCAGCTGAGCCTTTCCACTTCAAATGTCATTTCACAGCACAGATGTCTCTATTTGACATTACAAATCACAATTATTATGCCCAGTCAAGTGTGTAAAGCACTTCCTGGAGACTGTGCACTTGTAAAAGAAGTCTTTTGTTGAAAGTGGTCATCAGTTGAAGCGCTGAGATAAAAAGGTGTGAGCACAACTGTGAGATTAGCTCAACTTTACATCTAGATTATATATTAGCATGTAGTGTATTTATATTCTTCTACTGGACTCTATTAAACTTCTGATCCCTGCTTTAGGAAGAACTGTGCGGCCATTTTTACTGACAGTGTTTTCTGTCTCCAGGCAAGGGGAGGCCCCTGCTCCACCCAAACCCATCGTCATCAACAAGTACTCAGATGAGCAGCTCAGGTCTATCGTCACGCGGATGAGAGAGAGGCTGGAGGTCTACAAGGAGAAAGTGATCGATCAGTACGCCTCCTCCCCGGAGATCAGCCCCCCTGTCAGTGAGTACAAACACAGTTTCACACATTCATCAGCATGCTGTCATTAAGAGTTTGATGACAGGGACAGGATGGTGAGTGTTTCCACTCTTTCAGCACCCCTGCTGCAGAAAGACGAGTACACAAAGGTCACAGAGGAGAGGAAAAGGCTAGCAGAGGAGGAGCGGATAAAGAAAGAGGAAGCGGAGAAGAAGAAGAAAGAGGAGCAGGAGCAGAAGAAGAAGGAGGCCGAGCAGAAGAAGAAGGAGGAGGAGGAGAAGAAGAAAGCAGAGGCTAAAGAGGAGAAAAAGGAGGAGAAGGACCTGAAGACCAAGCTCAAGGAGTCTTTCTGGTCCGCGGTGGACGTGGCGCTGAAGCCGATTGAAGACCAGATGGACTCTGTGCTCGGGACCACCATCGACCCTTTCACAGACCGCCGCTACATCGCCTGGCTGAGCTTGGTGACTCTGGCCTTCAACTACAACACCTGGTTCATGACGGCCCGCCTGTGTTTCCCGTACCACACAGAGGAAGCAATCCCTTACTGGTTCGCCGTGGACCTGCTGGCCGACATCATCTACTTCATGGACGCCATCCTTTTCCAACCCCGCAAGCAGTTCGTCAAAGCAGGAGACATCATCGTAAGTCCTGGGAGTCACTGCAGACTGTTACTGAGGCTGAGCTGGAGCTGAGGTGACTCCTTCTTATTCTCTTCCTTTCAGAAAGACAGAGTGATGACAAAGAAGAACTACAGGGACTCGTCCAGATTTGCGGTACTGTAGCGTGAATTCTTTGAAGTTGGAGTGTTTTGCGATGACCTGGCCTCAGGGACCTCACACATGTTTCCCCCCTGACAGATGGACATCGTGTCGCTGCTGCCGTTCGACTTGCTGTACTTGCAGTTCGGATTCAAGTCCATTTTCCGAGCCAATCGTCTGCTGAAGGTGAATTTACACACGTTTTGCTTCAAGTAAACTAACTTAAGCATTTAGACTGTCAGCTACCTTGACTGAAATTTTCTTGCTTAATCTCAAGGCAGAGACATTTTTTGAGTTCAGCGATCGCCTAGAGAGCATCATGGCCAAGGCTTACATCTGGAGGTAAGCCACATGACGTATAATAATAATAATAATAATAATAATAATAGTAAATCTACCTCATCTTTGAATTAGCAGAGAGGAGAAGCTAATTAACGTCTTGACTTGTCTTGTTAGAGTGATTCGGACCATCGGGTATCTTCTCTTCATGCTTCACATCAACGCCTGCTTCTACTACGTGGCGTCAGACTACCAGGGCATCGGGAAAACCAAATGGGTCTACTCTGGTATTGGCAGCCCGTAAGTTTGGAGCCTTCATACTCCTGCTCTGGCCTGAGTTTATGGCACTTTATGTCTGTGTTTTCACCACATTACCCTTCAAAAAATCCACAGCTATTAAGTATTTGTAACTTTAACTTCCAATTTTTTTTTTTTGGGTTGTTTGGTTTTTTTTTGGGGGGGCGGGGGGGTTAATTTATTGAATAAAAATATTCATTATAAAAGATATCTAGATATCCAGAGACATCTAAAATGTACTGTATGTTCCATCTCTGCTGCTGCTGCAGTTACCTCAGCTGCTTCTTCTATGCGGAGAAGTCCCTGCTGATGATCGCTGAGTTGCCATTTCCGGACACCATGTTCGAACAGATCTTTCAGATGGCAAACTACCTTTTTGGGGCACTCTTTATGTCCATCGTTCTTGCCCAGGTAGCTTATTTGTCATATTTTTTTTATCTTTTTTTTAAATTAATGATTTTTTATCTATTATCTTTTAAGTTCATCAACCTGTTTTGTTTTCATATATGGCATTACAGTATGCAACCTTTTTGAAAATTTTGCAGCAAGACATCAAGGGAATCAAACTAAAAAAAAAGGGGGGAGCAACAACAATTTTTCATAGTGTGCCTCTCATAGTGTACTCTCCACAGCCACATTCCTCTTATCTATCTATCCATCTTGTCGAAAAAACAGGTCAGTGATATATAGAGTAGTTTCTCGCAGCCCCTCTAACGCCCCACCGCCCTCTCCACAGGTACCTGCGTTGTTACTACTACGCTGTCCGCAGTCTGATCAACATCGGGGGTCTTAACGAGCCCCACACTGTCTTTGAGATCACCTTTCAGATGACTAACTTTTTCACGGGCGTCTTTGTGTTCTCCAGTTTGATTGGACAGGTAACACAGAGACTCTTTCTGCCCGTAGTGTCAAAAGTCCCAGCATGCCCAGTTCATCTGGAAACCTAATAGAAATTAGCATCTCATAACTAACAAGCCATCTCCATTTTTCCACTTGTCTCGTTATGATGTAGCGGTAGATGAGTGAAACCTGTCGTGTTAGAAATGTCAGTCATCTCACCATATTAGTTGTTCTAACACCTCCATCATCCATCGCTCCAGCTGCTGTTGTATCTCACTGGTTCCCTGTGAAGTCTTGACTGTCAAAAAGTTTGTTAAAAGTGCTAATTGTAGCATTTTAACAATAAAGCGTCATTGAATCTACTATCTAACGTACAGGAATAGTTGTCGGATTTAACCTGAGTCTTCCAGAGTTCACATCATTATTCTCACTGGCAGATGAGGGATGTCATTGGTGCAGCTACAGCAGGACAGACCTACTTCCGAGCCTCCATGGACAACACCGTGGCATACATGGTGACTAACAACATCCCCTCTTTGGTGCAAAACCGGATCCGCACCTGGTACACCTACACATGGGACGCTCAAGGCATGCTGGGTCGGTAACGCCACTCAGTCCTTCACATGTACAGTCTGTCACCTTGAAGAAACATGGTACACCTCTCTGTAAATCCAGAATAACCTCTTTCTATTTTACCATGATGCTTCCAGATGAGTCGGAGCTGCTGGATAAGATGCCCCTGGTGATGAGAACTGCCATTGCTGTTGACATCAACCTGGCAACGTTTCAGAAGATCGACCTTTTCAAGGTGCCATCTGGAGACCACTAAGATCAATAACACAAACAGCAGCTTGCAGCATGTCAGTTTAATGTATTTTTTCCCCCACAGGGCTGTGACCAGCAGATGTTGGTGGACATGTTACTGAGGCTCAAATCTATCATCTATCTACCAGGAGACTTTGTCGTAAAAAAAGTCAGTTGTAATCTGATAAACATCATTCTAAATATTTATGGTATTTTAATCTGTATCGTCCCTCATTTTTCTGCATGTGTGTGACTTTGCCCCCTCTGCAGGGTGACATCGGTAAAGAGATGTACATCATTAAAAGTGGGGCAGTGCAGGTGGTGGGAGGACCTGACAACAGTATTGTGTTTGTCACACTGAAGGCCGGCTGCGTGTTTGGAGAAATCAGGTACACTAAGGTTCACATATTTTTAATACCAAATGCGCAACCTTAAGAAAAAGAAACCTCTGATCTCGATGTACTGTGACAAGCATCAGCAGAGACTGTGCACAGCAATTTAATGCTCTTGATTAGAAAATGGTAGATTTAAAACAATATTTAAATGTCTCAATGATAAAAATGATTGTATTTCTTTCTCAGTCTGTTGCAATCATCCAAAGATGGAGGGAACAGGCGGACGGCTAATGTCAAAGCCTACGGCTTCGCTAACCTGTTTGTCCTGGAGAAAAAAGACCTGTTTGACATCCTGGTCCACTACCCGGAGTCTCAGAAAGTGTTGGCCAGGAAGGGAAGGTGAGTCTGAACACAAACTGCTGTTAAAATCCAATTTTGTGTTGATTTGTCAGGAGGCTGATCATTTCTTCAGTCACGTCTCATTAGGCTGAGCTGCTGCACACTGACACAAGTATGTTTGCTGGACATTATATTAACTTGATAAGTGGCCTTAAACTCTTCACTGATTGATTTTCAACATTTTCTGAAATTTTTAGTTAGCTATGGAAGCTTTGAGAATAAATTTAACACAGGAGTTATTAACAGTTATTGTCTTCCCTCATAACACTTCATTGTGTTTGAGTTTTGACTATATTAGTTCAGTGAGATTTTTTTTTACAATTTAGCCCTTTTATAAGAGAATTATTTCCATGCAGCCATCTCTCCCCTTTAAGAATCTATGTATTATCCCTACTGAGGATACTTTGCATCACATTTCTTCATAATGTTCAGCCGGTGTCTCTGTGTCTGTGTGTGCAGGAAGCTAATGAAAGCAAAGGGCCCAGCAGCAGCTAAAGCCGAAGAGGATAAGAAGAAGGGACTGGCTCTGTTCGGACCCAAACCACCCACACCCAAAATGCTGCGAGCTTTCGGCGGAAACATCAACAAAAATCTTGTAGAGAAACTGAAGGTAACAGCACTGGCATTTCTGCCTGTTTGCACACATGTGGAAGTCACTTTGACCGATAAACAACCACTATTTTCTGTTTCCTCCCCAGAATGCTGCTGGTGGCCAGTGAGGATTACAGTGAGCTTATTTTCTATAACTCCTTTTTGGGAGTGAATGTACAGTTTTATTTTCGGCCTCTTACTTCTCTTTTGTACTGAGTGTGTATTTCAAGATATTATTTAAAACTGGAATTCTGTCATTTTCACTAGACCCTGAGATTATGCGCATTGAGCATATTAGGATTCAAGTCCATTAGAAAAAGTTCATTTTAAGCAGCTTTTAAGTAACATTTGTGTTTTCACAAAATCTCCAGCTTGTTCGTAAAAAATAAAATCAGGTTTAAACACCCAAAAGGGATTTAAACACTGATTTCCAAACTGTTTTGATGAGATGTGCAATATTTGAAGCTCAAGCTATTAGTGGATACTCCTTGTTGTATATTTGTATACTTGCAATCTGAATACTACTATTCACCTACTTTTTTGTTTATCTGCTTTTATTGGCTCTATTTTTTCAGTTTGCACCGTAGCTGTAAAAGCCTAACAGAGATTATTCATTGTGACAAGCTTGATGTGATGTCTGTCACTGTTTGCTTAAATAAATGATTCTCTGATCTAACTTCAGTTTGTGTGTCGAGGCGCACTGTCCTGTTTGATGTCTTGTTGGGGATTTGCCCCTTCATCTAAGTGTTGGTACAAAAAGAGGCAGAGCTGATAAGTAATCCTATTAGACAGACAGGGACATTGTGAGGGTTGATTAAGTAAGCGAACTCTGAACTGCAGCCAGAGGTTACTGAAATAACCTTAATGTCTACACACCAACAACTTTCATACCAGCCACCGATTACAACCACATTATTTACATTTTATCCCATAATTGAATATATAGAAAAATAAACTCAACTCACCAACAAATGTGACCGGTTCCTGAAAATGGTTCTGGACGGGAGCCAGCACTGTGAGAGGAGATGTTGTCTTGCCTGGCAGGAAAAGCTGATCTGGTGTTGACTCCAGGAGAAAGGGGAGTGCCCAGAGGGCATTAATAGATTCAAGGAATTATTTGCCTCAGTCTGTTGCTCGGATTTGTGGCAAGAACCGCCGAGGATCCTGGGACCATTCAAAGGGTCTGATACCTGCATAGAAAAGGGTCTTCTGGAGGGAAAAGTAAGTGGGTGAGCCTGCTGCCATGTTCAGCAGGTTGAAAAGGCTGATGGGGGCTCCTGAGCCTCCCCATGCCCAGGCTGCCACTCCACCTGCTACCCCAGCACCGCCTGCTAAGGTAAGACACTGCCTCTTCTTGATGCTTTAAATAGTCCATATATAAAGGGGAAATACATATTTCTTTATATTTTCTTGTAAAGTCAGCCCTTTTGACTTGTTTTGTACTGATACAACACTGAGATATAATTCAGATCAGCTGCTCCCTGATGAAATGAAATTTCAACCAAACATCAGTTGAATCAGGTTCTGTTGTGTTTGTCACACACAGAAGTTGTTTTTCAAGTAAACCATGCAGGTGACTCAGGTCAGGGAAAGCTCTGAAGCAGCTTGGCACAGATACAGAGCAGCCACAGCGTCAGCAGGAGGTGGTGGTGATGGAGGGGGGGCAGGCCTGAGAGCTGTGTGTATTGGGAAGCTGTGCGTCCATTGGTGTCTGCACACTGTTACCAGTACTGTGTATTCATAGGAAGAAAAGCCCCCTGAAAAGAAGGGAGAGGAGAAGAAAGAAGAAGAGAAGAAAGATGAGTCAAAGAAAGAGGAAGAAAAGAAAGAGGAGGCCAAAAAAGAAGAGGAAAAGAAAGAGGAAGTGAAGAAAGAAGAAGAGACAAAACCAGGTGAGCAGTCTTGACGCCCACTTTCAGCTGTGTTTCAGTTTGTAGTGTTGCTCAACCATGTTAAGACCAGTGGGTGCAGAGTGGGGAATATCCGAGTGCTGTGTATATATATTATCTACCATGCAGGTCTTTGCAGTTGATGAATGGATTGTTTTGCCACACACTATTCACCATTGCCATCTACACTAAGTATAATTCATGATCACCTCAGAGTGACAGAAATACAATGACTCATTCAACGGTACTACAGCACTCTCTGCAGAACGTTGCTTTGATTTTCATTTCCATATTTTGGAAATTTTTCATTTCATTTATATAGTTCAAGCTGTTTAAAACAAAAACTATATTTTCCTACAGACTGCAGAAACATTTTTAGAGATTAATACCTGCAAGATGTCAAAGGAGGGTCTGAAAATCATTAAGTGGAGAGTTTTGTGGTGTTTTTCCAGCTCCTGCTCCTGCTCCTGCTCCTGCTCCTGCTCCTGCTCCTGCTCCCGCTCCTGCTCCTGCTCCTGCTCCTACTCCCGCTCCTGCTCCCACACCGGCTCCGGCTCCGGCTCCGGCTCCGGCTCCTGCTCCGGCTCCGGCTCCGGCTCCTGCCAACCCACAGGGGGCCGAAGGGTAAGAAAGCGCACTAATACTGTGTGTAGCTCACATCTCAGGAGTGAGCTAGGATACACTCCACTCAAGAGTTAAGCTGGGATTGATGATGGATGGATTAATCACTGCTGACCTTTTCACCTCTTGCTTTACACTACAGGAGAGACATTCTGTAATTATTTCTGAGATTCTGTTCAAGTTGGTGGCCTGTGCAAGCCAAAGGGAGATTTAGCTAAAGTTCCCATGGTGGACGCTGCTGGTTGAAAACAGCCTGTTGAAAGAAACCCACGGACACTTCAGACATGTTAGTGTGGATGTGACTGAAATGAATGAAACACTGTCTGGCCTCTGCTGTGTTGTCTTTGACATGCAATCAAAGCCAATTAATCTGATTTCGATGGGCAAAGGATATTTTTGTTGGGACATTTCAAACATTAAGCTTTTTGTTTGTTTTGCTATCTGTTTCTTGTAGTTAAAAGCTGACACTAGCTGAGACTCTTAACTGTGATTAGAAGCTGTACAGATAAACCCGATCTTACTGAGAACACCTTGATCCTGAAGCTTGAACTGTCAATTTCAGGAGCTCCTCGTGCTTCTCGTTTCCAGGTATCAGAGGACTGCATCAGCTTCTCACCGCACAGTGAGCAGCAGGATGTGTGGAGCACTCAGCCCATAAATGGTCACATAACTGAAACAAGAAACTGCCATGTAAACTCTTAAACTTCATTTTAACTTGTGTATTTCCATGAGCCATTTTTAAATGATTCCTCTGTGAGCAGTCCTCCCCACAGTATGTGCAGGGCCTGGAAATACCACTTACTGGCTGCAGTGACAGGCACTGTGATCACACTGACTCGCAGCCTGAGAGCCCCAAAGTAGGAAATGAGATTAGGAGCTTAGCAGTATTTGTGACTAGAAAGCAATTGATCAGAAATGGCGTTCACATGTGAGTGGGAGTTTGGTACTTTGCAGATGATTCATACCATGTTTAATTCATTTACTTTTTTTAATTAACAGAAGATGAATAGGACTGACAACAGACAAATTTATGGTCTCCTTAGAAATGAGAAAAGCCTACTTCCTCTCTGAGGTTCAGATGAAAGTGTAAAGCCAGTTTGAAGAATGTTATTATAAGTTTGTGTGTCTGCTTTTTCTTAGCAGATTAACAAAGACAATAATGACATGAACTGTTCTGCCATTTACCCCGTTTATTGATGATCTTGATTATTTACTGCATGCTGATTATTTTTTTATCGTGGCCCCCATCATTTCCTTCCTCTCTGATTTCACCTTTTTGTTTTCAGTGAGGAAGCCCCTCCTCCTCCCCCTCCACCGGTTGTCTACTTCCGCTACACAGACGATACCCTCAGAAGTTTGGTCAGCAGGTTAAGAGAGCGAACACAGATTCTCAGAGAGAAAGCCATAGACCCCTACGCCACTTCCCCAGAAATCTCCCCACCTGTCAGTAAGTATGGACAACCCAACACGCGGACAGAAGACGGACACACAGACACAGTCAAGGAGCTTTTTAACTTTTCCCCTTGTTTGTCCCAGCACCAATATACAAGAAGGAGGACTACATCAGGCTGAAGGAAGAGGAGAGGATAGCGAAAGAGGAGGCAGACAAAAAGAAGGCAGAGGAGGCGGCCAAAAAGGCAGAGGAGAAGAAGAAAAAGGATGAGGAGAAGAGGCTGGAGGCCGAGAAGAAAGCAGAGGAGGAAAGGCTTGCGGAGGAGGCCCGCAAGAAAGCCAAGATCCTCCCGGACATCAGCTGCTCCTGCTTCGACGTCCTTTTCCATCCGATCGAGGAAAAGATGGACTCCATCCTGGGAAAAACCATAGATCCTTTCACCGGTGAGCGAGAGGCATCCTGGGAACGTGACAGCTGAGATGGAATGAAAACTTTAAATCACTTTAAGTCTGTGCATTTCTTTCATTGCAGATCGCCGGTACATCACCTGGTTGGCCGTGGTGGCAGTGGCATACAACTACAATGTGTGGTTCTGCACTGCCCGCTTGGCCTTCCCCTACCATAACGAGACCACAAACCCCTTCTGGATAACTTGTGACATTCTCAGTGACTTAGTGAATCTTATCGACATCGTGCTTTGGCAGCCCCGACTACAATTCGTCAAAGCCGGAGACATTATTGTAAGTTATAAGACGTTGTGAAGCACCACGGTGAATGCCTCATGTCTAGTCTGGGATAGCTGTCTGGTAGTGGCTTTAAATACTGCGTACCTCGTCTCCCCTGCAGAAAGACAGAGCCATGGCCAAGGTACACTATCGGAAATCGACTCGGTTTAAGGTGAGAATGTAAAAAAAAATAAAGTATACTGCTACAATGCTGAGGTGTGCTTAACTTCTGGATTTTCATTATATGCTTCCACATACTGCACTGCATTTTGTAGGTTTTACATCTTGGACTTCACTGCATTTATACAACAACTAAACTAATTTTCAGAAGACTTGCAAATAATACACTTTCTATACACAGTGTACAAAATACTCTCTTTGGACTCACCCGATCTTAGCTTGGGAATCAGCAGACTAAACTAGCCAACTGTAAGCTAAGTGGTCAGTTAGGCACTATCCTGAACTGTGCGTGTGTGTGTGTGTGTGTGTGTGACCTTGGTTTTAGCACCGCAAACAAAATACTGGGAAGGTACATCTTTTCAAATATCTAACACGAGTTGCACCTTTAAAATAGCCATTCAAATAATGTTTTTATACACGTCATAGTCTATATTAAGTAACTGTATAGTTTAATGAAGATCGTTTGCAATTTTATAATAACCATCCAAATAATATTAATATTATTAGTCACAAACAAAGTATTAATTATCGATCTATTAATGTTT
>JAVQJZ010171035.1:0-13527 GCA_036025355.1 Leiopotherapon unicolor | reverse complement strand
CTGTATACATATTTAGATGTTTTAGAAAGTGGGAGCGGAGGTGTCATAACAGATTCAAGAAAGACTTTTCATTTCAAAACTGAGGTGGTAGGCCTACACATTAAAATCTGGAGTCGGTTGACAGAATAACAATGGAGCATCTAATAACATACTGTATACTGTAATCAACCACCCAGTGAGGACCAGTTTGAGTCCACTTTGATTGGCTGTCAGTCTGCCCACACAACTGTATGTGGTGGAAAAACGTGACCAACAGGAAACCAGGAGGTTATGTTTCTGTGAGTTGGACATTAAATGTTTAAATGCAATAACGTTTTTTTAAGAATACAATGTTTGTACCTCAGGTTGTACCTGCCTTTCATATTCTTTGTGTGCGGCATCAGCTACACCCCAAAAACATATGTACCTGTATTCTGTCCCACAACACAAGAGCTCAGAGAATTGCAGCCCCGTCACGACCATTTAACAAGAGAGGATTGTGGGTTGAAAGCCTTTGTCTCTGCAAACATAGCTGAACACTGCTCATCAGATGACACTTTTCCTCTAATCAGGCATCTAGGTTTGATCTCTCATGCAAACAAGATTTTACCATAATCATGCGCTAGCTTCGTTCTTATTTAAGCAGTCCTCCTTTTCTATCTGCATTGGTTACTGCTGATGTATCGTTTTCATCTAGTGAAGGAAGCGCTCATATTTCTCTTGAGCAGCACCTCGACTCCATCAGAATACCAATAAGTCTTACATTAGGCCTAAAATCAATATGATCCTACCCAAATCTGTATTTATTCCTCTCTCAGATTGTCTCTCAACCTCAGAAGCTCTGCTGTGCTGTAGGACAGAGAAGAGGCTGCTGAAGGAGGGAGGACGTGAGGGGAATGTGAGGGCGGGCGGTCGAGTGTTCTTACTAGTTGGTGGAATTTGTGGTTCTAGTTTGGATAAGAGGCAGACTCGGGACTTTGAAAGACGGGACAAGTGGTCAAGCCTCGTGATGTGATTTGCTCGGATGCGGTGGGGTGTTGGCCTGAAGTGGAACCACCACTTTTGGCATGCCAGCCTGCGCAGCCTGTTGTTTTTGTAACTTTCTCGATGCCATTTAGACACCTGCACATGGCCCGAGAAACGTGTCTGATCTCGGTGACGTCAGCAGGGTCCCGACAAGACCAGGAAACGACTCCCTCCCTCTCTCGGCCGGAGGAGTGATGTCATCGCAGGGAGAGCGCGAGGTTGGCTGGGGCTTCATTGAGCTTGACGTTTTATTACTAAGAGCGCCAGACGCATGACCACATGCGCCCAGTCAGTACGAGGACACAAGCTGGGAAAAGTGAACGCCAAATAGCATGGCAACACGTTTGTGACTTGCTGTAAAGCGCCCCGGTCCCCCACCCTGCGAGGGAAAAGGAGTGTGAGGCTCACAGAGAGGCAGAGATGCAGATAGAAACCCAGAGGGGAAGAGGGACAGCATGAGTGTGCATGCTGATGGGGAAGGAAGCGTGTGGAGCTACAGAGCTGCAGAATCCTGAATCCAGCAGATGGAGACTCCGTGTCCTTGTTTTGCAGTGATCTGTGGGAGCAACATGCAGCTCGCGCCGCTGCCTCGCACTGCTGCAGTGGAGGAGTAAATGCGGAGCCCAGCACTGCTCCAGGTGATCCACAGCAGCCCAGCCCGGCAGACTGCTCCCTCCTCAGTCTTCCCTCTCCTCCTCTTCTTCCTCCTCCTCCTCTTCCTCCTCCTTTTCCTCCTCCTCCACCACCTTCTCCTCTTCCTCCTCCTCCTCCTCCTCTGCCAGTGCTCCATTCCTCTGAGGGCTTTGAAAAAGAATAACGTGAAAAGAGCAGAAAAAACAGAGGAGAAATCCTGCGCTCCCCCTCCGCTCTCAGATCTGAAACACCTCTGCATGACTGTCCGCCGCTTCCCTGTCACCGCGTGAAGACGCACCGCATATGTGCTCCAATGTCTCCAGAACATAGACTCGCTGCAAGGTAAGAAGAATTGGACAAGAAAAAAAACATTTTTAGTGCTGCTCTTTTTTGGGGGAGCTTTTTTGCTTGAGACATCTTCTGTGGGACTGTTACAGCCTTCTGTCTGTGTGTGTGTGTGCATGTGAATTTAACAGGTAGATGAGAAGTTGCCACAGCAGATTGGGTCATTAGTATTCCTGGCAATGGGTGGAAATTGAAGGAAAAAGCTCATAGAGATTTTGTCAGACAAAATACATATGTCTTCAGTTTCAGATAAACAGCATCTCCTCTCTTCCTCAATCATAGCGATCAGTGCAGGTGTGTGTGTGTGTTCATATGTATGTGTGTGTAACAGAATCCAGCAGGGTGGGAGGGATTGCTCCTCACCAGGCTTCTCGATGGGCAACAAGGGGATTTTCATCTTGACAATGTGGCCAAACAGCTTTCCATCGATCTTCTTACGGCCCACTAACGTCGGCAGAATCTCTGGCTTGAGAATAACTGACAGACTGTCTTCTTTAATTGGACTGATAGTCGATCATTATGTAATAATTTCTATCGATTCTGCTTGGCTGTAGAGAGAAAAAAAACCTTCCTGACAATTTATGTGTTTGTCTATGTGGATTATTTGTCATAGATGGAATTCAAGGTGAGGAGAGGAAACAAAGGGGGAAATAAGGATAGCAGTAGCGGGTAGATGGGGACAGGGGCATGAAGAAGGGGTGGGGGGGGACTTACTCCATCACTCTGTGATTTCGGAAACCTGCTGGCAAACGGCTGATCACTGCAATCCTTCTCAAATCCCTCAATCTCTCAATCACATGTTGGGTCTCGAGCCCCAAAGCCTGTAAGTGACCTAATGAAGGTTCATCACTTTCACCTTACACACTACACACACACACGCACACACACACACACCCTCCCTGATGCCATTATAAGAGATGGAGCCTAGCTAGTGCTGCAGCGATATCCAAATCCTGCATTCTGCCGTCTGACAGGGCTTCAGGGCTTCTCTCTCTCTCTCTCTCTCTCTCTCTCTGTGTGTGTGTGTTAGTTTAAACCTTTCACTGTGTCTTGCTCTCTGTTTAGCCCCTGTGTCCGTTTGCCCAGGAAGGCATGACCAGGAAAGAAAAAAAATACAAAAAATGAAAAAATAAAACAACACCATAAACCAGCTACAAATGTCAAGTGCATTCACGCTCATTCATGTTTGCCATCAGAGCAGACAGGTGGGCTCTTTAATAACTGTCCCTTAATAGGCAGCAGAGAACTGACAGATCGCCGTTCTCACTGGAGGCATTAATCCTCCCGTCTTGACACACGCAGCTACGCGCACAAACTGTACGTACAGCGTTTGCCCTTGCAACAAGCTCCATCTCCTATGACACTGAACATACAGGGAGCTAAAGGCACACTTACATGCGTCCATACAATCACACTGGCACGGCCGTGGGGACTGAGTCAGGCTGCCTTCATGTGTTGCAAGGTATCTCTCTGAGGTGGTCGTTTGTCAAGTGTGCCATTAGGATGCAGGGGAGGATCTCAGTGGACCAGAGTCTCAGACCCTTCGTATCTCCCAGGTGGCTTTTTACTGCTCTGATTCCCCAGCAGATACACTGGCATCCTGAAACGCCTCATTTAGCCGCCTCCCTGCTAAAAGCTTGCAGCTTCCAGCTAGAATAAGACCAGAAACTCCACCAGCAGCCCCTGGAGGCTGCAGCGTTTATTACACAAAGTACGGAAATGTTGGGGCGATATGGACTACACTCTGACGGGGTTTAGGGTTAGCATTAAGGCTGGAATTGAAATGTAAAAATGACAAATTGCTTTTTCACACTGGATGATGTGCTGGACTGTTTCTTGTCCAGGATTACTGACTTTCCTCTTTTCTGGTTTCCTGGCAACACTTACACAATAACAATATTGTTAGAATTAGCGAGCTTTAGAATTGCTGGCTGGCATATTCTGTCACCTTCAGACAGAGTCAGGCTAGCCGTTTCCATCTATTTCCAGTCTTTGTGCTAAGCTAAGCTAATTTCCCAAATTATCGAAGTGTTGCTTTAAAAAGATTACTCAAGAAAATGACAGTCTTGTTAAAAAAGACTTTCAGGGTTTATCTCTTTGGGAGCATGGATGTGTTTATCAAATGTTAATTGTGTTCTATCATGATGATGCAAAATTGATATTTTTGCCTGACAATAGCAAAGGAAGAACAGTCAAAAACAGCAAGATTCATCCTCTGCGGCACAATATAATTCTATAATTAATTTCTGAGATTTTTGAGAGTGGTGCTACACTGATTGCAATGGTGCCACCAAAATCATGTCATCCTCTGAAGATCATGAATATCCAAACCAAAATTGGCAAACGGTTGTTTAGATCTCCTTCATTGCTGACACATGGCAGTGGATTTGACAGTGGTTCAGTCTGGACCAACTTCATGGTAGTTTGAGATTAATTGAGATGTTCAAGATCTCCGAAGGACAGCACTGTTTGAGAATCAGTCAGTCGATTTGACACAGTTTATAAAACGGTTAATTGATTTATATATCTTCTTAGTATTATGCAGAGAGAGAGAGAGAAAGTGTGTGAGAGAGAGAGTTAAAGCCGCAGTATATGTTGGTGTTGATGGCATCTTTTCTCTTTGTTTTGCTGCTGGGGTTTGGAGGTCAGGATGGAATGATTAACCAGCCATTAACTGACAAGCTGATTCATTGCCGGCTGCAAAGCAGGACAACAATAGAAATGCCACTGAGGTCTGTTGAATATGAAGAGATAATCGACAATGATTTTGAATAACACTTTTTGTCTTATCCGTGGCGTTACGCAGTCATTGCTGTGGTGCAAGACATCACCTGAAAGTCACACTGGCACTGCTGGAATGACATCTTATTCATAGTTTTAGTTTTCTTATTCATTCATAGATGGACACACAACTTTGTGTTGATTCAAAACTTAAAAAGATGAAATATTTGAAATTATGCAGTTCATTATATCAGGTTATGTGCTGTGCTGCACAGAAATAGTTGCGTTCTTCTCTAGGCTCTTACTTGACTTCATGAATAGAAATAAATCAGCAGTTTTTCTTTAACTGTGAGAATTTATGGCGTCAATGACAACTACTGCGGGGGAATGACACTTTCCTGGGATCCTGCAATTAACTTACATTTTAATGAATCAGGTTTTCTTTCAGCATCTTACATATTTAGATCCCAAACTGTTACAACTTCACATCTTTTCTCCGTCTTGTCACCGCCTTGTATCTCGCTAGTGACACCTTGGCATTTTCCTCTGCTTTGTGTCAGTGTCTACAACACAAAAGGAAAAAATTGACAGGCACCATATTCAACACTTTAAAACTGTCTTAGCAGCTGATATACTTTTAGGTTTGAAATAGAAAATGAGAGCAGAAAGTACTAAATGGTAGTTCCAGTGTTTCAAACCAGTATGTTGCTTTGACACTGGAGCGTAAATAGGACATTAACAGTTAACAATACACACCTGCATATCTTCTCTGTATATTCAGTATCTCTCTCACACACGCACGCACGCACACACACTTACAATCACTGTAAACTGTTGTTTGGGGAGTTGTTTCCAATTTTTTCCATTAGTTATATTATATATTATGAATTATCAGATGATTTGATCAGTTCTTAAAATATCATAAAAAGGTCTTGTTTCATCCAACCAATTACCAAGTACCCACAAATATTCTACTCATGATGTATAACAGAGAAAAGCAGCATAAATCTTCACATCTGAGAAGCCGGAACCGAAGGATATTTAGTGTTTTTCTTAATCAGATTAATTCAGAAATATCACATTTTGTTCTTATGTCTACAGGATAGCAGTTACCCAAGGACCCCACAGGGATCGTTTTCGTTTAAGTTCTGTTATCTTTGAGTTTCCTGGGCCAAACCTGTAGCAAAAAAAAAAAAAAAAAAGAAAGAAAGAAAAAAACGAAGAAAACAAAAAATGAAAAGAAGATGGATGGAAATAACCAGAATCCTAGTTCCTAGTTTTAATCCCTTCTCGTGGAGCTCGGTACAATACCATGTTAGGTAGCAAGAGAAGCTGTGTGGGCGTATGAGTGAGTGTAAGAGTGAATATGAGTTTGAATATAGAGAGCATTCAGAGGAGTGAGCTGGATGTTGGCAGCAGAGAGCATGTTTGGTGCAATTTATTGTGTTGCACTAAGAACATGTGCAAACATGTACACTACCGACATAAGATGATAACTGCGAATTACTTAAACTGTTTGATGTCGTTGGGTTTTTTGAGAGATGTAGGTGTCAGAAATGGTTTGTGTAAATGTGTTTACTGACGACATGATGTTTTTTATGAAGAGATAACATGATGTATTGTTAATTTCATGGCAGACTTCTCTCTTTGTTACCAAAAATTAGTTTGAAATGGTGAAAAGGCTTTTCCGAACCAGACCAAATCTTGTAGCACATACCTACAGCGAGAGCTACTCTGCCAACTCTTTTAGCTTTTAGCTCTTTGGGATTTTGAGGCAGCATCCCGATCAAATACTTGGACATTCAGAGAGTTTACTTATATTCATCATTTATCCCCTGCTATATTTTTACCATCAGTGCGTCATCAACCCTTCTGACTTGTGAATGATTGCTGCTTTCTGTGTCAGCTGTCAGTTAATGTTTAAAATCCAGGAGGTGAAATCGTAAACGTGAGGAGGCGTTTGCAGGAAAATTGATGACAGGCATGGACGAGAGGCTGTGAATCATACGATCTGCACTGATTAGCCTGAGCAGAGCATCTCTCATCGAAGTTCAGCGACCTAGCTGGAGTCTATTGACGACTTTGAGCATGAGGAAATCCCTCATCCAGGTGTGTGTGTGTGTGTGTGTGTGTGTTTTTAGGGAGAAAATCTGTTGCAATTAATAATGGAATCAACCGCCTGGTGTGTGGTGTGGTTTGGCTTCCCTAATGAGGACTGGATTCATCCTCAGTCTCTGACAGTACGCCAAGTGGAATATGCTGCTCTCCAGCCTGTTTCCATGGAGATACTCAGGAGCTGTAGCGTTTTTTTTTTGCCCCCCCCCCTCTGCTGTACATTCTACCAAACAGTGCTGCTTCATAAGAGGGATCTGGGCCAGGGTGTGTGTGTGTGTGTGCGTGCATGTGTATGTGGGGGGTGGATATAAGGGTGTGTTAACAGGCACACAAACACATATCGTGCCATTGACGGATGTGCTTATGCCATTGTGATACTATTAGGCTCTACAGCAGTGAATGTCTGTGTGTGCGTGTGCGTGTTGCAGCTCACCATCTCCAGTAGTGTGACTGCACACTTACACTGTCAGTGTGCGCCCGTGTGTTACACTCTCTTTCCTGGTGTGTCATGCTTGTAGTAGCTGCTAACCCTGAACTCTGCTGTGCAGCGAATGCCCAAGTGTGAACGAGCTTGTGTGTGTGTGTCATCATGTGTTATCAGGCGAGTGTGGTCATTGACAGTGTGTGTACGTGCATGTTGTGCATGTACGTGACATAGTGAATGTGATGGAAAGAGTGAGATCAGGCGAGTGAGAGGCTAGGAAGAGAGAGACAATGAAAGTGAAGGTGAAAAGACATGATTATCAAACAAACGCGGAGAATGATGGTCGACTGTAAACCGTGAACAAAGTAGTGTCACTGAAAAAAACTCCCCAGCTGCATTCCCTGAGCCACATGTGTGCTGTTTTATGTGTGTAGTTACTGTATACGTATCCCCTAAGGGCTGTAAAGCCAAGAACTCAGGCTTCTGTGGTTCTTGCTTACAAGGTGACGAAGGTGACAAGTGATTCCTGGCCAGACAAAGGGGCCACCGCGGGGCCGGAGCAGGTCCAAAATAGCAGCGAAAAAGGATCTTTCTGTCTGGTGGAGTGATGCAGCGTAGACCTGAGGAGAGAGTCCCTGCTCTGTATGAAGTCCAGGGCAATCCCTGTAGCAACGGGATTTCTAATCTTGAGGCTCTGCCCTGTCAATATGCAAGGCTGCATCTGTTTGAAGGGTAGAGCCGCCCTTTGATTCATCGACTGCATCTGGTGTTTTTTTTTGCGTGTTACTGCCTGGTTTTTCAGTGCATGGTCATTAAGCTTTGCCTTGTGTAAACTTCTCAGATAAACTTTTAATTGGTTATGTATTTAAACTGCTTATCCAAACAGAAGCTAAAACCCAATTCTGTTTACCATCATTGATGACTAAGAAAACCTCATATATATGCTCACATAGTGGAACATTTTTGGTGAAAATTATTAGATAATTAAAATAGTTGCTCATCAGTTTTCTGATCAACTAAATAAGTAAGTAGTAAGTTTACTGTAATATCCACTCTGTTTTGGGCTCCACCTCCAGGGAGTCACAAACTTTGTCTGACGTTTGGACATCACACAAAGAATTTGTGAGCCGGAGAACCGAAACAGTGAAATCAAAGAGGCTAAAAGACTCTGTAGAGTTGCATTATGCTGGAGATGATTCTCTGTTGGGACATAGCTGTGATTTGATGGTGCAACTTTAAAATTTAGATAAAGAAAAGTTTATTATTATTAGTGCTATTGTGTTATTCTCACGACATAACATTTGATCAATCAAACCTACAATCAAGACCATAGCTGCCGCTGATGACACTGACATCATGAGATTTTTTTTATGAATCAAGGATGGTTTATAAGACATTATGTTTACACTCTACAATAACACACATAATATAAATATTGGATTTTAGGGTTGGGGTTAAAAGAGATATTACTTTCATTGAAGTAATTAAACTGATTTTGGGAGCAAAGCTGTGAACATGACAATTACATATCATCACCTTTTAATTTGATATATTGAAGCCATGACCAAAGTGTAGCATATTTACACATCCAGCAACATTAACTTTCATCTGGAGTTGTGTTTCTGGACACCTGGTGACAATGACAAATCCAATGCTCACTCTCCCTTCAGCACATTTTTTGGTCTGGACCGACACCTAAGGGAAATATCTCTCTGGTAAACAAAGTGGAGCATTTAGCGGCAAACTGTGTCCCTCTGCCATTTAGTACTGAACAGGTAGTGTTCACTATGAGAGCATTCACAGTGAACCAGAACAATAAAGCTGTGGCGCAAACATCTAAGCAGCAGGCTCAAAGATGCTTTAATGCTCTGTGGAGCTGAAGGGAGCTGCAGATTCAGGTGAAACGTCCCGCAAACAAATGAAAAATAAAAAACAGGCATTACATAAAGACATAAAATGGATACATGAAGCAAACATGTTCCTGATTCAGTCTTTGATTTTACATTTGAAATTTGAAACAGCAAAAAAAAAAAAAATCAGCCGGAATCAGCTTTATCGATCCATGTAGTTTAATCGGTATGCCATCATGCGTGAAATTGATTTGAGTGTGTGTTTGTTCTCTCTGGCAGCATCCATAGTGAACATCTCCGTAGCTGATAATAGGATCTACTGTGCGCAGGGTTAGCCTGTAGAGAGGCTGGGTGGTAGAAGTCATCTCAGTCTATGGCACTCTGGGGAGCGCTTATAGGATCAGGATGAGTCAGGGCGGGAGAGAGGTTGTGTGTGTGTGTGTGTGTGGACACTAAGGTTAGCGATGCCACATGGGCTTGATCCTTTGCAAGTGCCACGGTACCTGCCGTGTGTTAATGGCCGGGGTGTTCTGACTCACGCAGGGTGGCGATGCCTGCCAGGTGGTGCGCGTCCACACTGGGAATTCAGAGTGCTAATACTAATGTGCTAAACCAGCGTCCAGTCAGGCAAGAGGGGGCGTGGGGTGGGGAGGTTACCTGAGCGCCACAGACGGGATAAAAGCACTGGCATGGCAGAGTGCAACGCTTAGCTGGTTTACTCAGCGGGAAGCTCACTCGCTCGCTGTCATGCTCCGTTTCTGTGCGTAAACGTGTGATCACACGTGCAAAGCGTCACAGGTCGCTGTCCTCAGGAGGCGTTCAGTCAAAACACCTGTGAAAAGCAGGTGTTTGTGAAGAAGAAACTGTTTCGACTCTCGCTTTCATCCCGATAACTGCATTTTCCTGTCCAAACTTCAGCGCCTCACTCCAGCTCTCTTCTGGGCTGCTGTCCTGCTTTCAAACTGAGAACAGAGCGGCCTCGCGTCGTCTGTGTTTTCAACTTCTTTTGTATTTGATTTCAAGCAAAAAAATGACTTTGAACTCTTCAACTATTCTTTCAGCTTTCGAATCGCTCTGGCAAATTCCTAACTAGCCCCTAATCAGAAGGCTCTGCCTACTTGGAAACAGCCTATGTAAGAGGTTTTTACTTGACTCTCTGTCATGCAGCACCCTCAGCCTGGCCTGAACAGCAAACCCTTGGCTCATCAGCACAACGCGAGCATGGAAGAGGAGCATTAATAACGCTGGATATTCCACACACTTGGAATCCATCAAGCCTCTCATAGATGGTCACGTGTTCACGTTTGAGTCCATTAAGCGGTTTGGTTAATCTTTTAAATCATAGGTATTAAGAACAATTAACAATTTGAATAAATACAGGACTGAGATATCTTTTCACAATTTCTGCTACTCTGATGGACTTTACAGCAATGTGGTTATCTAAATACATCTCTTTTTTTTTTTCATTTCCCAGAACTAAAATTCCAGAGTCGTAAGCGTGTGCAGGGGCACATGCATGACGTCCAGCCATTTACTTTGAGGGCCTTTTAGCTGCCTCAGCGACCGCTAATCGTTTTAATTGCGTGGGATTAGATAGATCTGTTTGTCACCACAGAAACACAAGAGGCTTAAAGACCGTGGCCTGTGCTCTGATGTGTCATGGCGCACAGAGGTGAGAACAATGACAGCGCAGTCTGGCACCCTGCTGCTGGTGACAGTTTAATTCAAAACTAATTATGGAAAATTCTGGAGCTCGTCTTAGTTTCGTCAAAGGAGTTGGTGCGAGGTGAAAAGTGTTGACATGTGCCTTTCGGTGGTCCTGATCATACTGTTGAAAGGTCACTCACCACATTTTTAAATGTAAATTATTTTGTCAGCACGATCTGTGACGGCCACCATAACAGCTTAAATGTGAATAAAGTTTTGTGTGTAGTTAATCAGTATCAAAGTTGCATTGCTGCTTTAATACTGGAGCGTAGGCACATACCTCTTTTGTAAAATAAAAGTAAAATTTAAGCCTTTTTCCACCAAAAGATTAAAAAGTTGCCACCAGAGGGCAACTCCAATACTTCTCTTGTCAAGTCTTACAAATATTCTCCCATAATCTCACTGGAACAGTTCAGATTTAGTCACGGAGAGAATTTGTCGTTTCCTTAGGGCTTTTAGATTGACCGCTTAAAAGGCCGGTTATGCGTGTGCGTGTGTCACACTGTGTGCTGAGAAAAGGTAGAGACAAGTAAAAGCATGTGCCACCTCTCTGAGCCATTATGCCGTCAGCCCTTTAAAACCAAAAATCAAAGCTGTCTGCTCTTTTGAATCAACACTCTGTAAAGGTGTTTTGGCATCAGTATCCCGCTGATCACATTCAGGATTCTCGAGTGTTGCATGGCGAGTTGACAAGTGTCACACACAGACCGCCAGTTTGAAAGCACTGACTTTATGGTCGAGCTCTGTTTCTGTCAGTCAGATGGAATGGTATATCTAAAATGCTCAGTTTGATTAGAGGTTATGTCAAAGGTTAATTTGTTGTAGACACATGATGTGGTCATTAATTAGACATACGCTGACTTAATACACCATGTCGACATCTGTGCTAGTACCCAAGGATTAAGTATCAGCCATGCAGTGACTACTATAAATAATTCCTGGCATCATGTTTCCTTACAATGCAAAAAAAAAATGAATGAGGTATACAGGTTTGGAAGAGGAGAGTTATCTGAATCACTATCAGGAGAGGAAAAGTTGTATCTCTGCCACTGATGAAGCATTCTACGTTTTAACACATTATACCAGAACAGAGAAGCAAAGAAGCAAAGATTTTCTGCCATATAAGTGTTTGCAATAATTATTTTTACTGCTATTCATAAAAAAGGTTCACAATATTTGATATTTATCATGAAACTGAAAAGAGAGAATAATTTTAAAAACGTTTTAATTGCCAAACATTAAACACTGCCAAAATGTGAAACATGTCAAAAGCTCACTCACCCTTATCAGTCACTCAGCATGACATCGGGAGTTTGCTCAGCTGTGGAGGAGGTAGCTGCCCTCTGAGCACTCTCTAGAAACACAATGAAGGTACAGCATGTGAAGACATACTGTATCCATGTCAGATACTCATACTTACACTTCAAGCAGTTTCTATGGTAGTATTTATTTGTAATAAGGAAATGAAAACGCTTGAGCAGGTGGGCCTAATAAAATTCCTAATAAAATCTTATCTGAATCTGTCATATGAGCTGCTGTTGAATCTTGTTTGCATGAAAAAGGCATCCAGCCCCATGGAATTACCTGGCGCGCTTTTACTAAAAATCACAATAACAGTTTGTATCTTGCAGTTGCCAAAAAAAAAAAGATGAATCACTTAATGCCCTGAAGGGTTCTGATTAGATTTTAGTTTTTAGTATTGTGTTTGCCCCTGGACTCTGTATCCATTCAGTCAGTTATCCCTGCACAAAACCCTTCACAACAGCAACACTACCACCCAAGGCGCTCTGAAATCGGGACAAAAGCTGGCTGTTGTTACTGCAGATGGGCATAATAAGAAATATTGCTGTGTAAAATACCCAGTTTGTGCCTGTGTAATCTCCCTCAGCAAAATCTTTATTGAAATATTCTGCCACTGCAGTGAGCTCTCTGTGCCTTAAGAAGAGACAGCTTCTGTTGAATGTCAGACTGCTTTGACAATTCACACTTGAGTGTGAGAGCCACACTGCTGCTTGTGTGCAGCAAAACACAGTTGATGGAAACACCTCAGCAGGACATCCAAATGGTTGCAACCGAAGAAGAAAGTAGAGGAAAATAACGGAGGTCAAGCCGCTGGAAACTTTGAAATAAATGTAAATGGAGACTTGAACAATGCTGTACCTACAAAGGATGTGATGAGTTTGTAGACTAAATTCAAGTCACTGATAAATACTGTCAGTATTACAGACACACAAGCAGGCATTTCAAAACTCCTCCTGAATGACAAAGCACCTTCTCTTTCAGCTTCTTTCAGGTTCCTACTTGGAAATCTGTATGTAGGCTTACTCATAGACTGTTTGAAATACTGACGCGTAGCCAGCAGCCATACCAAGCTGAAAACATAACCACTAACAGCCTGTCAGTCAGCTGGCTGCAGAATTCAGTCTGTGCAATCTGGAGCTGTGTGAGAAAAAAATTAAATATCAGTTTTGACAGAAAAAGAAAAGAATTTTGGTTGTGAAGGCAAGGTTTGAATTTCTATGTTGTGTTTCTGAGGAGACTCACATTTACTCAGTGCAACCTTGTGAAAAAAAGAGCCATTCAACAATCTAAAAAGCTTTTGAAAACTGTGACTAACCAGAATCAGAGTCAGCACATTTTTTATCCCAAATGTGAAAAAAGTATTAGTTAGTAGGATTATGATCGTGTGACGTATTAATAATATCTTGATATTTCGATACTATGCTG
>JAVQJZ010170930.1:0-21937 GCA_036025355.1 Leiopotherapon unicolor | reverse complement strand
CCCCCCCCCCCCCCCCATATCCAAAATGAGGAGAAAAAAAAGAGGAAAAACTAGATGAAGTTTGGTTTGCTGAGAATGCTGCTTGTGTCGTAGGAATGATCAGTCCCCGGGTGGAATTGAAATGCAGCAATCATCGCCAGTATAAATTGTTTCACACAAAACTTCCTTCACTGACTCCGTTTAAAGGGGCAACGAGCGAGATTTATGCCGCCCCATAACACAAAATGACCATAACATATCATCTGTGCAGTTATTGATCATTGCCAGTGACCCAAAAAGCAAAAAATAAAACTTGAGTAGATGTTTGGGATCTCTTCGCTTTCACAACTGACTTTCCAGCACAGCCCAAAAGGTGTTAGAGGAAAAAAAGATATCAGATGTATTTATCAGCACATCTCCTCAGAAAACGTTGACTTTTTCCGTTTCTGTTTTAACTGGCTGCAGTCAGTGAGTGGGACAGAAAATGAGCACATAGGAGGAACCGTAAGGGGGTCTGAAGTTCACCTAGAGAAGACATTAAATCCACAAATACTTCCTACCTTTTGAACTTAAAGCATAACTCCAAAAAACAGATGCTACAGCATTTTGTTCTGACCAAGGACATGCACAGAGGTGGAAAAACACTCTGTACCGGCCCTGATGCTTTTACTGTGAGTGGGAGGAAAATAGGAAAACCAACTATTTTTATCTACAGTTTATTATTTAACGCAATTATGGTGATTTGCACTTTGTATTCAAAGTGGGAGATACAAAAATAAATTCAACTCATGAAACGTTACTTTAAGACTCCTCACAGTATTCATGCAGCATTATTGGAGGGTTTCCTGCAATAACAACATTTTCCGGTGTTCAAATTTTAAAATTTACGACAATCATATAGCAAGGTTGCCTCAAAACAGACCTTCATGCCAGCAAATCCATTTTCTGATAAAGTCTGGTAGTTTCATTCCAATGAGGGATTCTTGTCAGGCACAGATTCCTCTCTGGTTTTGCAGGGAACCTAACAAGATTCGCTAATTCTAATCTGAGCAACATTTGAAATTTTCACCTAATAATTGTTTCATTTACGGAGCTCGCTGGCAGTCGCCTGGGAGGACTATCTGCCGACTAATTCAGGGCAAAGATTACTTTGTTTACAGGAGGGCTTACAAGGAAATCATTTCCCTTGATTGAAGATAAGTTTGATTCTTTATTTTTCAACCTTCACTTCTAAAAAAAATGACAGAACTTTATTGCCAAATGGCAGAAAAAAGTTCTCTTCGGGCAGCATGCAGCATAAAAAACAAGTCTGGAGAGCAGAATATGGTCTTCGTCTTGATCATTAATCAGTATCACACTGATTGTTTTTGCTGTAAAAATGAAAGAGAGAAAAATCTCCTCTGAAGTGTTCCTTCATTTAAACTATCATCACATGTTTGAAACGTGTAACATCCATATCTAATATCTCCCAGCTGGAAACACCTCTCCACAGTGGCACTCAGAGTCTCCCCCTGAGCGCTCTTAGACTCCAAGAGTCACTTTAGACGATGGTAACGCACAACATTTAACCCCTTCCTCTTGAGTCGAGGATTAAACACGCAGATCCCGGAGCCGGCGGCACTATTTCATGGAGTGACTTTGGCCGCCGTCTGCCCCTGAGCACTTGAAAACGCTGAGCATTAACCCCGCGCCCCTGGCACATGATCAATAACGCCTGGGAGACACGCACGGCAGGCAGGTGCGCACACACAACGGGCAGGAGTCATGCCTTCCATCATTGAAACTATTAACACCATGCCAAGATCGATCAGTCACCCTTGGCTCTCCTCCCCCACAGCCCCTCCGCCCATCAAGGGTACGCGTGCATGGCAGAAAGTGCATCTATGTGCAACGTGCGTGATCACATTATGCACACTTGCAGAATATTTGCGCTTTGCAGGAGCACCACCTGCTTTTTTAAAAAACATTTTTTTTATCTCCCTTGACAGCTGACATTACTTCCTATAAGTGGAGAACATTCACAGCTGGGCGACTGTGCCAAACAGTTGATAAAATGGATGATAAAAAAAAAAAAAAAATTTGCAGGAACTGGGAGGGAAAGAAAAAAAGTCTCTGTATCTGAATATTTGACCTTTTCGCAGAGAGGAGGAGGTTTCTGCAGCACTCTGATGGCATGAATTCAACTGCAGGTTCACAGTGTAGCGCTCAGCAACTATCTCCTCCCCAGCGGTGCCATTAATAATGGGAGGCAATCTGCCTCGCTGAGATGTGGGAAATGTAGTCATCTGTAGCGCAGTGGTGTGGCCGGCTAAATGCTGCTAATTGATATGGACAGCAGGAGCTTCTCGGTGTGTGGGATTGGAAGGTGGCGGGGTGGAGAGAGCCTGACGTGATGTGAGCGTGGACAAAAAAAAAAAAGAAAAAGAAAAGGGACTAAATTAATTTTTTTCCTCCCACTTGCACCCACCGTTCGTCTGCTTCAAACATCTTGCGGATGCATCCGGTGTTAAGAGACACATCTGTATTCGACCAAGCCTATCTGTTTTTACCCCCCTCCCCACCCTACTGCAGTGATTGATGCATCCTTTCAGCGTGTACACCATTGCTATCCACAGGGATGAATAAACCACAGATGAACAGCAATCTGCAGGGAGGCACACACACACACAGACCAGCACTTACACACAGATGTCCACACACATGCTGGGCTACAAATGCATAAAGGGGAATGCACACATACAGTAATACAGATGCTGATGTGTCCAAGGCTGCACGTGGAGATGCAAGATACACACCGGAACACACACCATGCTCTCAAGCTTCGACCGTACCTTTTAGTCCTTCCCATCATTCACTCTGTTGCATCTGTCATGCATGCTCGCTCGTTCGGCAGTGTGTGTGTTTGCGGGGCCTGCTCCACTTTCATCTCCTCGCCACTGAGACTGGGTGCGAGGCAGCCCCGGCGTCTATTCATCCGACATGCTTTACGGAACGCGACGGATACGAGACAGACAGCCATGACCGGCGGGATCCATGTCTCTTCAAAGAGTTGTCTATCCAGGCGCGCTTGACAGGCTAATAGGGCCTCTCTGTGAGCGATCGAGGGCCATCCGCGGCCATTATGAGCAGAGGTGAGTTATGGAGTTGATGTGCCCCCTCCGTTGTAGGGTAAAGACACAAACAGGGGGAAATAAACGCGCGGTGGAAAAAGACACAGGGTCGCGTGCTGGATGAGGCTCGTTCGGAGTGACATAAGGTCTCAGTCTTTTTCAGTCTCAATGACAGACCTAATTGCGATCCCTTTTACTCACGGACAGGCAATTTATGGGACATTCACCTTGGGGGACTATTTATATATGAACAAGAGGCAGAGAATGGGCTACTTACTCGAGGGGGCATTGCAGTATGATTGACTTGCCTGGTTGCTTTGCAGTGAGCGTTTCGGAGAGACACCAGTGCCCTCTTGTGTCCAAAATCCATGGCACAGCTGCTTAAAAAAACACAGTATTTATTTAGGGTTTTCATTTGAGAGGGGTGAGCAAATTAAGTGAACACTTAAGAGTGAATCCGTAAAGCCTCAGGTGGTATTAGATGGATGCAGTGAAATCCGTCCCGAGTGATCCATTGACCTGAGGGAGGGGGGGCTGACAGTCTGTCGCCACCGAAGCAGACTCTGCAGAGCACCCTTCACTTTCACAGTGTGTGTGGCATTACTGCACAAAGCCAGCATTCACACGGGGGAGGTTCACGCTGGGTTAAAAGGCAAATTATGGAGTGGGGAGCCTCTGGTGACTCAGCAAGTTGCATGCTCATAAATTCACAAGCTCCAGTCAGATACATCGACCCGTTTCTAACGTCACCCCCCTCCCCATTTTGTTTCTCTTTTCTCTCTTTAACGTGTTCGTTTTCTCACAACTCCTGGCAACGCGACGTGACGATCGTACTACGGCGTTCGCAGCGTGGCTCCACTCGTTTCAGCCGTTTCCTGGAAACAGGGGGAGGACGAGCGCGTGCAGGCGGGATCCCTGGAGTAACATCAGGGAAATACTTTTTACATTCCTCAGTTCTCATAAGAAGAAGTGCAATTATTTCAGCTGAGATAATTGGCTGATTTAGTTTGCCAGCGTGAAGGGAAATAACAGGTTTCCACACCTCCAAATAATGTAAACCCCATTCAAGTTATTGTAACTTCACTTCAGAAACATAGATTAAGATATTGCACATATTGGGATATAAATAGATTTATAAAAGAGCATTTCAATGAACTACAGTAATTATGCTAATATGTTGATAGTAGCCTCATCTGATCTCGCGACATTTGATAAGATGGTTGTGCTTCATGTCACGCTTCAGCCCTGAAGTATCAGGATGTAATCAGGAGTTTGCATCTCATCTGCCCCGTCTGGCCGGGCTGGCACTTTGATATTATGCAAACTAGAGCGGGTAAGGTATGTTCTAGCAAAGGGAACCATAAATTGAATCCCTCTTGCTCCAAACCAAAACTGCCTCTTGCACTTGGTGGCATTGGCCGCTTTTTAAGGATGCTGGCTGGATGTTGCATTAAAGCAGAAAGAGCCAGTGGCCCCAGTCAAACTTTTTGACAAACTTTTTGGACGCCATTCACGTACAGGATGACCTATACGGCTGCAAATTTGGGATAGTTTACCCAAACAGCTTTCTCCCCAATTTGTCTTGTTTCTCAAATCCCTCCACCTTTTTTTTTTTTACTTTTCCATCATCAGAGCAACAGGGGGTGCGATGAAGCTACGCACAATCATCCCCCACCTGCAAGCCTCACTTTCCCCGCCATGACACGTTGTGAGAAAAGTGGTGAGAAAAAACAGTATTACAAAACGCGCGACAAATCCTCATAATGTGCAGGCTAATCAGCGTCAGTGACACGTGCAACTACTCATAACACCTCATTTATTCGGTGTATGTAAAGCAGGAGTTCACCGTGACATATATCCGAGTAATATTTCTGCATGTGCGAAAGCGCTGAGACAGGAAATCATGCACGCTGCTGCCAATTATAGCATATTTGTCTCTCCCACTCCACGAAAGAATAATACCAGGAGTCAAACCGCATCCAGCGCTCCCGTTGACAGTCTAAGACTTCATCGCGGGATAATTAGCTTTGAGGTGGTGGCTGAAAGTAAACAGATAAACTAATACAAAGATACACAGCGGCTATAAAGAGCTCCTCTCTGACTGATGTGGACGGTGGTGGGGGAGAAGCCGGTGACTCCGGCGCTCTCCTCAAACAGAGGTTGTAGATTATGTTCCGCTCGCTGGGTAATTAGGTGGCAGATTTTCTGCGTCTGAAGTGCCTGTGTGTTTGTGTTTGTGTGTGTTTGTTTGTGTGTGTGTTTGCGATGAGAGCACACATGTCCCCATGTGGATAGCCTCGTCTCGCTCGTGTGTTTTTGCACACGTTCATCTGTCAGCTTGCGTGCACGGTACCTGTGTCTGCGTGTGTGTGTGTGTCTGTGTGTACGTTTTTGGCAAATCACCTTCATTATAAATGTGTCTCATTACAGTAATGAGACGATTTCATTATCACTTAAACGACCTTGTCCCTGGTGCTAAACAAGGCCGGCTGTTACAAACCCAGTGGGCCTCTTGAGTTGAATCGTAGCGGGGGGCCACGCAGGTGGGCGGGTCGGCAGGTGTTGCCTGCTGAAATTTAAATGGAGACGTCTAATTGAGGTGCATGACTGCGTGAACATGTAAGTATGTGCATGTTTGATTGTGGATGAGCGTTAATGGCGTGAATGTTTAGTGGATTAGAAGCTGACTCTTGTAAACATCACAGACGCTTGTCAGGAGAAGACTGAAGCTTTGGGGGTCTTCCAACAGCAGGAAATCGTGTTCAACGTCACTTGGAGGCATCAAAAGGTGAGCCGTGATAGTCGGACATCTTTCTTACTCACAGAAAATCCTAATTTCAGAAATGAGAACCACCACCAGCGACCGCCACTGTCATCAAAAGCCGTCTGCTCATTCGTTTCACTGAGATTACTGCACATCAGGGGATAGGTTGCGTACAGGATCTGGAAAAAAAGAAAGAGTAATTTTCTAACATACTACATTAGTCAAGCGCATGGCTCTGTTAGATTAGCCTGAATCTGAACCTATGAATCACCACCCACAACTCCTCTTTGTTCAGTTATTCAAGAGCTTGTGTTGTGCCATGTTGTGCTTTCATCACATTGCATGGTAGGATGACGTTATGGATATGAAAACACAACATGAACATGGTTTGACTGATGGCTATTTTTCCCCACCCACTGACCAATCAGAGATTAAGGATGGCCAACAACAACGCAGAAAGGAGTGACATGGCTGAACAGGTTGTTTAAGGTCCACTAACAGAAATAGGCACTCTTAAATAGGCTCTTTGATCAGGTGAATAAATGATAAATGTCAAGCTTTGAGGCTGTTTTTGGTCTGACAGGCCGCTCAGTGATGGGTCAAAATCAGTAAGGTCAATCAGTCAAGCGCACTGTGAATGCACAGCAGCACACATCTGCAGCCGGTGACATGTACACTGATGAGAGGAAGCAGGAATTTAAAAAAAAATGCATGATGGTGTTTCCTGCAATCTCAAGCTATTTTTATTCTATGACCCTCTAAACTAAAAGAAAACCCAAATGACACCTATTTATACACACAAAATGCATACATATGCTAGATACACACACACTTTCTCTTTCCTCAGCTCTACCTGGCTGCCACTAAGATCTCCTCTCATCCTTGCAAAGCACTCAATCTGTTTGGTGAGTGACCTTTGCTTGTTGGAGAGCTTATCTGCTGCTTTTAAAGCGCCCTGCACCCCTGAACTAATCCTTGGAGCCAAACACTGCCGCCCTAATCCCCACTCCCCGAAGTCCTCATTCACTATTTGCTTTCACTCTAATTGTCTTCAAGCCACTCCAAGGCTCGGGCAGGTTGGCCTCCTGGCGCGTGTCTTTTGTATATGAGTGAGTTTACTGACGCGCGGGCGTGTGTGCATGCATCATCACCTCATTTGTGTATATCTGGGGCACTAAAAGCTTGATCCTCGGGAACCAGTGTGTGTGTATTTGTGGTGTGGGTACGTGCTGCACATGTGAGAGTGTGTGTGCAGGGCATGGTCGAGCAGGGACCGGTGACCACGCAGCCATCAGGGTGCATTTAGGAGGATTGCCACTGTGTAGGAAGGAATCAGCACCAGAGTCAGAACCAAAGCCGCGCAGGCAGAAGCCCAGAATCAGCATTCAGCAGGTTAGTGGCATGTGTGCGCTCGCGTGTGTGCATGCGTGTGTGTGTATGCACGCGCCAAGCCCAAGGGTAACGGTTCCTGGTCACAGTCTGTGGATGAAAGTAATTGCCAGTGGAGGGCAACCTGCAGCTGAGGCCCAGAGATGGTGTGTGTGTGCATGTGTGTGTGTATGGGCATGAAATTCAGGGCTGCTGCTTTTGTCCAGTGAGCCAATAATCCAAACACACTGTGCATTTCTGCTCAGACACATGCACAAATGTTTGAATTGAGCTTTTAATAGATCCTTTTGTTTGTTTGTTTTAAACACACCTGTGTTTGTGTTGCTATAAAGCCAATTAAAAATGGAGGCGAGTGCGTTGTATTCAAAGCACTGAGCAACAGCTTAAGGTTCAATATGTTGCTCATTTTATCCAGACAGCTGCTGCACCACAGTTCGACTTCTGCTCTCACCTCCAAGAGTCCTCTGTTAGTATAAAGGTTTGCCGTCCCGGTACAGTACTGACACAGATACTACAGAGCGGGTCAGTCCGGTCACATCTGGTCAGAGCAGCCGACTCACTGTAAGGGCATTTCCACGGATGAGTTCCTCTCGTTCATGGATGACCTGAAAAGCAAACCCACCTGAAATCACTTTACTCATCTTTTTGAAGCTGTCCCATAAATCTCTTCTACTTGAACTGATGGCGTCCTGGTGATGACTTAAGGCTTGTGCTCACATTCAGATATGAATGTATTTTAGGTGTTAAAACATAGACTTCGTCACCAGGTTTTCACTGCCTGCATAACCACAAAGTGAGTAACTGTTGGGGTATTAAATACTACCAGACATACTACTGTAGTATTTAATATTTTACACAGTCAGTCAGTCAAATGCTGTGTGCACTAACTATGCATCTCACAACAACATGCTTGTTGTTTCAGCTGTGACATAGACCAGTAATGTGATTGGCTGAGAGTCGGTACATTGCTCATCGCTTTGTGCTGCTGTGCACACATGAACAAAAATAACAGGTGTGCTCAGAAATACACACAAAGTCTGCATGCCTGCGAAAGGCAACACTGAAACAGGTCAAATTTCTGAGAAAATGCATGTACGGAAGATGCATTTAAGGGACAAAACACTTTAATCCATAAAGCAGCATCTTTTCCACAAAGCCAAACACGGCTTTAAACGACTAAAGTGAGACTAAGTCATAATTACAGGAAAGAACAGCAGTTTCCTGAGAGCAGTGTAGCTCCATGTGATGTGCAGCCTGCCAGCTTACAGCTCCTTCCTGACTCGTATGCAGGCACGGCAGGACATGCATAATATACAGTACACAAATGGATACATGGAATGCACGCCCACACAAACACACACCAGCGCCATGAAACATTTAATAACTGCAGAGATAGTTACTGAAAGAAAAAAAAAACATCTTTTCTGGGCCTAACCTGTGTTTTTATACTATGTATATCTGCCATAGACACCTCTGGCTGTTCTATAGTGCAAAAAGTAGGAATTAGTAATAAGAGTCAGACTCAGTAAGGAAAATTCTCAATATTTTATGGGTTTATCCATTAAATTATTTCGACTTGTACTTTCATATTCGTTTCTGGACTGTGTCTGTGGACTTCAGAACACTTTTTAAGCCTCCACAGTCAAGACCCTTCTGTAAATTTATTCAACCATATACTCAATATAGATTCAATCTTTTATAGATGCCTAACTGACTGAATATATTTTTATCACACTTGAAAACAAACCTCTTAACAATATCTTTTCTCAGTGTGGTGTAACTGGTGTTGAGAGCCAGGTGTTGTTATGTCAAATGACCAGCAGAGGGCAACGCAAGCTAACAGTTAACAGCACTCTTTCCCCTCAAGACTGCAATGGTTTGTTCAAACTTCACATGGGCTTTGTAGCAAACAGAGGAGCTGGTGTTTCTTCCCTCCACTCTACTGTTCATTTTCAGTTCAAAAAGATGCACTTGTTAATTTGTGCTGACATATTACCTCCCTCGTGTTCCCCTTGTTAGCGGTGAATGCTTGAGATGAAAGCAGTCATGAATATCCTCAGTACAAAAGATGTTTTCTGATGGAATGTCCAATGAAAACCCAGAAAATCTGTATGTGGTCTCACGTACACGTGTGTTCCAGTAATTAATGCAACACCACAGCTGTCCGCTGCTGAGTCTACTGAACCAAAATGGCCACCGATTACACACTGACCCAAACAGTCTGCATGTGGCTCCAGCGAAATATAGGCTGGAACAGAGGACAGGAGGGATGGTGCAGAGAGGGAGTAGGGTCGGACATGCAGAGTGACAGCCACTGCGGGCGAAATAAAACAGAAATCAGAGAGCAATAGACCGAGGGACCATGTGGCACAGGGCTCGCGCCCGGAGGCCCTTCCGATCTCTCTCAAAGCCACTTCATCAGCGAAACAAGCTGTCCTCTTTCACCAGGATTTACGTCAGCCGCGCTCACGGGTCAGGATTGGTTCATCATTGGCTGTGTTACCTGGAAGTGGCTCATAGATCACCGGTCAATAAAGGGAGGTGAGGAACACCAGACACAAAAGGCGGAGGTGGCTCCCGAGCCTGATTACAATAGCACCGGTTGCTTTGTTGAAAACACAAAAGCAGCGTTAGGTTTTAATTAAAAGTTGTCCCAGGTGAACAATAAGCAGGATATTGCCCAGGTAGTCATCTTTTGTAGCAGTTTGCAGAGGGAGGTGGGGTGGGGGCCGGCGGGGTCTCACATGAGGATGACTGGAGCGGTGTCGGGTGAAGCGCTCTGGAGAGCAGACAGGTGTTTGCGGAAAATCACAAGGGCGACATTATCAGAATTGTTCGCTGAGCACTTATGACTCACGCGGCGCAGGTAAAAAAAGGGCAGGATGCTGAGGGGAAGGGCACTGTATGACAAATGGGATTGGATTGCTAATAAGATTTTGGCTCAATAATAGATCAATGGGTGAGTAATGAGTAATGCATGTGCGAGATAAGTTGGCTCGAGTTCGACTCAAGGACGCGAGGCCTCCACGCGCGGTGTGTTTTATGTTGAGCGCTTACTCGAGTTGATGCAATTAAAAATGCTTGAGCAGATCTAATGTCGGATGTCAGGCTATGTTGGCACTGATCAGAGGGTAGCATTAATCGAATTCTTATTGCATGAAGGTGAAACTGATGTAAGGTCCAAAAACAATGCATCAGTGGGTGCGAGGGGGTGTGATTTCCATTCACTGACATAGGAACAAGAACTTACATCATGGGGAGGGAACCTTTTATCTTCAGAAAGTGACTTATTATTAAAGTAACTTTCTTATCATAGTTTTAGTTTTTAGTATCTTAAAAATATGTATATAATTATATTATAATATTTTCTTATCTTTATCTTTGTTGTCTTTTCTTATGTGTACAATATATTCTTCTGATCTATTTGTTCTACCTCACTGTTTTCTTTGTATTGATTAACGTTTATGTGCAAAGGTTTCTTCCAGCCAGTTTGAACAGTAAAGAGACTGTATATTTTTTCAGTGTGCTCCAGTCGCTCTGTTTGCCTCAGAGGTGTTTTCGTCCTGCTGGAAGTGTGTGGAGCGTTGGATCTTAGGAGCTGTGAGTATGTTAAACTGCATTTCCCATGTGCACCTGCATGAAACGGCACAGGTGTGCTCAATCAGCTCCAAGTATAAGGGGCTGGATTCCCAGGTGGCAATGTTTGGCCTTGATGGGGGTGTGTGTGAGATGCGTGTGTTTGAATGTTTGCAATGGACCAAAGGGATCAGAATCTTTTGTGTTTTTTTTTTTTTAATTCATTTCACGTGGAGGGTAGTGATTTCCTTGATGTGTGCACGTTGTGTGAAAGTGGTACAGAAATAGCTTCAGAGAGCTTTTCAGGACAAGAAAAAAATGTGTTGGGGGAAACAAGGCTTTGTTTTAATCCCCAAGTAGGCTGCACCTCATGCTGCCGAGGAAATAATGCAGCACTTACCTTTTTCTGTCCTTTCCTGTCAGATCTCTATGCTCGGCCAGGTAGCCATTGGCACCTCTTTCTTTTTTTCAGTTTTTTACACTCTGTCATCCACTTGAAATGTGTCGCCCTGAGGGAAATGGGATCAAATGTGACACCTGACATGTTCCCCCCGTCCTGCGGTGCCTTTGCATCTGGCTGCCGTGCGTTCACCTTTGCCCCCTTGTCACAATAACTGTGTAAAAATGGAATTGAAAACAAACCACCGCCCGTGCTCTGCCAGAAGGAATGAACGAAACCGTCTGAAAACATAGTCTCCAAGCACACCTGAAACGTGTAACATTTGAAAAGGAGGTGGAAATACCAGCCACGAAACTTCACCGAGCTGTGTTTCCCAGTCCGCAGTGACATTTAGCATAAGAGAAAGCCGTGCAGGAGGATTGTGATTAAAGGTATGAACAAAGAGGGTGAAATTAAAGCAAGTTGCTCGTTCCCGTTGCGCTCAAAGCAGTTAAAAGTTCAATGGCCCGCAGTGCTGCTTTAGTATGCCTTTTGAATTTCTCTTGTCTTTGGGTGGTTGCTCGAGCACATGGCCACAGTACGCAGCAATGTATCTCATTACAAACCATAAATCATTGCTAACCACGGGGAGAGCAGCGAGGTAGAAAACAAACCTGTCAACAAAGGTTAAAGACGAACATGTTGCAGCTTGAGTTGTTTCCAGTCAAATATATGGGCTATAGAATGCAAATCTCACGCCCCCATCATGCCTTATAGAAAACTGATACTACACATGAAATTGTCTAACTACCCCAAACTAAGTCAAATCAGCATTTCATGGAGCTTAAAGTAATTTTTTTTCCTCTAAAGTGCTGAACTGTCAAGATGCTGCATTGCTTTAACTGGCACATAACTCTGCATTCAGCTGTCTTCGTTGCACAACACCACAAGGACAGGTTGGACTGCCAGAGCGCAGCAGTCGAATAGCCTACAAGCCTGGACCTGAGTCAAAGAGAGAAATTAGCATGCCTCTCTCATCGCATTTGTGTTTGTCAAAAAGGCAGGGTTCGAAAATAAGATGGAGGAAGTATTCATTGCCTTGACGCTGCTCGGCCGGCCACTGTGTCAACAAGAGGCGAGAGCGGCTGACCCCGCGCGGCGAGGTGTCGCGGTGAAAGGGGCTGTCATCGGCCGGCTTAAGGGTTAGGGTGTGCAAACATCAACAAGCTGCTGTTCATATTTGCACGTGTGTTTGTTTTCGCATTTCCGGGCTTTTCGTTTTCACTGACAGCTTTTATAGCGCATAAGGAAAGTAAATGTCACCCATGTTGTTTACAGCCAAACGGAGGCCATGTGTCCTCTGTCACGTCCCGTCCTTAATTTAACTTTCATCCAGCGAGTCCATCCACATGCGCACCTGCACTCAGAAAGTTCAAGTCTGAGAAAGTTTTCAAAGGACAAGTGATAAGAGCGTAGGCACCGAAATCATCCGTGTGTCTCTGTGAGATGTGGTGCTTCATGGTCTGGTGCGTCATGCCAACAATGGCCGAGTGATAAGAGACGATGAGCATTATCAGCAACATCAAAACTGACCTTATTTAAGTGACTCATGCATCTCCTTTGCTTGCAGTCTAGGGGTTCTCTTTCCATGAACAATACACTATTTGAAACTCCCTAAATGTCTTTCTTTGTCACAACTGCCAGTCCTGGCCACACCCTTAACATCAGCCCTTTCCATGTTCGGAGTCGGGGAAGGGTTAATGAGCTCAAATCCCCACCAGAGCAGCGTTTGTGCTAATCAAAAAGGGCACTTGGCTTGACCACAAGGGCCCTTGGGAAGTTACAGGGCAATTAGGCCATCTAATGGAGCCACAGTGCCGACCGCAAGAGCACTTGGGGCCAACTAGAGGAGGACCTGGGGAGCTGAAGTGAGAGGGCATGTTAGGGCACATTCATATGTTCCCAGGTAAAATCTACTTCAAGATAAGACACTGTAGCACACAACACCTATGTTCTGTTTGTCTTCTGCTTCAGTTTATCAAAGGTGCAACATGCGGAGTAATGAAAGAACAACAAGGGCTATGACTGCTATGAACTAAATGGAATGGGACTGGTCATCTCAGACTACTTGTGTTTTTTGAGTTTTTTACTTTGTGTTTCTCGTGCTGATGCCAGCAGAGACTGCCGAGGGATAAATAAAACATTATTCGAGCTGAGGAGAGCCTCACCTATTTTCTTCTCAGTAGCACACATTCAGCGAACACGGCTTCGCTGCAAACCTGTTTGACATCATCGCCGCATTCGTGCCGAATGAAAGGGCAGAAAGCACAGCGACTGCACGCCGGGCTTCATTTAGAATGAAGACAAGGTGTGATATGTCGCTGTTTGTCTAAATCGTAAAGTGATGAACAAAAGACAATCACAAGTACTGTGTGTGGGATGGGGGGTTTAATTAAAGCATGATACGGCCTGATGTACAATACATCCACCTGCTCTCGCTGTGGTGTGACAATGGGTGAAATCCAACACTGGGCTATAAATCAAAAGCCACACCACAGATATCTCCACCAGGAGGGGTCGATAACAAACTCCTCCCATGCAGCTAAACACTGCTCAGATCCACATGACTTTATAAACTTCAGATTCTAGAGGAGATGTCAAAGTTCCCAAAGATACACAATACATCAGGTAGAATCAGCTGATATTCAATGAAGAGCCGTAGGATAGTAGAGAAAGAATACAGTCCATCCGTATCCACATAGAGGGAAGGCTGAAGAGTTTAGTTAGTGCAGGGCAAAGAATCATTCCAATTAAGTATTAAAGTTTTAATATGGATATTCTGAGAAAATACAGTGTTAGCTGACCCCAAACCCACACAGTGCCAGCCTGTGGACTCACACTTACATGACCAGTCTTTTTTTTTTTTTCACGATTGAGAGCTGGAGGTGAGCCGCGTAAAAGACTCGATGGGATTCTAAAGTTTGGGTTGGAAGGCCTGTTTCTGATGGCTCTCCTTTTGACAGGAGAAGCAGCGAGGAGCGAGACTAAATTTACCCAGTCTGGGCCCTGGCAAAAGACTTTTTTTTTTTTTTTTTTTTCCATAAGAATCCCTGATGCAGAGCGTGTGAGACATCTCAGACTGCAGCACACAAATTGTGCAGCGTAGGACTGTGGGTGGGCTGGATCCTTGAGCCAAGACAAAAACACACACACACACACACACACACATACAAGAGGATCCTCCATTATTTGGAAGGAGATGCGTCTTGCAGATAAGCAAAAGTCGCCCTGTCTTTCGCATGTCATCACGCAGCAGTGTTTTACTCCTTTGGCTTCTTGGGTGCCGTGCTACTTCCGTGAAGTTGACTGATAGTGACATCAGAGGCACTAAAAGTAGGAGCAGAGGGGATATGGCTCTGAATGGCTTGCAAAATCTGCATGCCTTCAGGTCCAAACAAAGCCAAAAACACATCTACAGTATTTTTTTTTCCTAAAATGCAGCAGAGAATATGACCTTGACAGGGGGCGAGGGGAGGGGTGGAAACAAACAAACAGCTGCGGAATACGTTGATGATAATTGCGCATATTGTTACAGAGCCATTATGCAAAATATTATGTAAAAACCCCCTGTTTAGCAAAGGAAGGTTCTTCAGAAAACATGAGAGCTGCCTGAGAAATCTGCGACTTGAGAGCTCTTAAATTATGCATGGAACAGTTGTAACTAAGAAACTAACAAAGCCAGATACCCGCTAAATAACACAATCTGTATGGCCGCGTTGCAAAGTGAACGCGCGCCAAAATAAAACGCGCACTTTCTTCTGCTCAGCCACGGATCCTCAGCCCACGTCCAACATGAGAATAGCTGGATGAAGTCTTGCTGCTGCAGTTGGCTAATGCCGCCCTGCCCTTAAGTATCTCCAGGCTCTCTCTCCCTCTCTCTCTCTCAGCTGAAATACTCCTATCTGCTGCTTTATCGGGCGAGTGGGAGGCATGTAATTGTGTTGATACAGTAGCTTGCCGTGTCCTTTTCAATATATAGAGGTAACAGAGAGGTAACATTGCACTCATAACTGCCGGAGCACTGGGAGGGACTCTAACGTGGGTTAGGGTTAGGTTTTTTTTTCCTTTGCTGTTAAGTTATGTGATGACGAAAATGGGACTGATGTGTTTGAACGGTCGCCAACAGGCAGTTCCTGTGCGAGTGTCACCCTACTTTTTCAGTTTGCTTTTTTTTTTTTTTGTTTTGTTTTTCTAGAATTAATGATGGCGTTCAGAAGACAAAACGTTAAACTCGGGCGCACGCATCGCAGCCTGCGGCGCTTGGCTCGGTATCTTAAAGCTTACAAAGTACAGTGGGGAAATCTCTGGGATCCCATGGTGCAAAAAAAAAAATACAAACATTAAAAGAAAAGCAAAAAAGCTCTCATATGTTCATAAATGGAATTAACTGGGCTTCAGCATCGCCGCTGACAGGCTCAACTATAAGTGTTAGTGCGACTAATTGCTTCCAATACGTTGCCGCTTGAGCTGCTGCTATGCAAACCGTGGAAGATTATGTAATGTGGCAAAGGGGAGCTAATGACACGTCCCAAAAACAGGCTTAGTTGTCACATTTTGAAATCCAACACTACCTGTGAGACAGTTGCCAGATATTTGCCCGCAACTGCACTTCCCCAGCAGACTCAAGTAAAGTCTGACACTGAACCTCTGTTTATCTATTTATGTAAGGTGTTCCTCTTAATTTGTCCACCCGCCGTCTGCGTGACACATTTCAGCTCAATGGCAAGGCCGTGAACAAAGTGCGAGGTGACATTTGAATTGTAAACAGTTTTTTGAATAAGAGCTTTGAATAAAGTTGTCCGTGTTTTCACAGCGTCTCTGTCCGCACACTCCTCTCCAGCTTCCACTGAAATCTAAAATCTGCTGTTTTCTTTTGTTTTTTTCACCCAGCCTGCAGAAACTCCGGTGCCTGTCGTCTCATCTGCACCTCATTCTGTGATCAAACAACAGATCGATGAAAAGGACATAAATAATTAAGCACTCGTCGCCCTTGTCGGGATGACAACTGCATCAACACCGTCTCTAACACCCACACTCTGGTGTCAGTCCCAGTCCACGAAATAATACAGATATGCATCTTATCTCTGTGTTTTATTTGTTATTAGTTCACCTCTGTGTGATGAAGCACCTGGACTACTTAGGAACAGCACATAAAGAACATACTGTCAGAGCTGCTAAGCGGCTTTGTGGCATTCATTAACAAGAAAGCTACTGTAGAAAGTGGTTAAAGAGCATTTTTCAACAAGGCGCCGCTAAAAGGATACAGTATATTTACTTTTTGTAAGAGAGCGAGACATTAGGCCAGCAGTTATTTGAAGGGTGACATTGCAAAACCATTTGAAATTCACTGCGCTTGCTCTTAAAACATCATCAGTGCCATTAAAATAACACACGCTGGGAAATATTGATTTGATTTTTGTCTGAATGCTCCAAAGTGCTTGCAAGTCGCAGGTTGTATATCAGCAAACATTTTTTCTCTCTCAAGAAATATCTCCTGAGAGATTCCTCTGTCCGCGTTGCGAGCTCTTAAGTATTTCCAAGGTTGTCATTTTTCACTTTTATTCACTTTCGCTTCCCTTAAACCTCTGACCTCCCACACTGTGAAGATCTATCTGGGTAAATGCTGCGGGTCGGGCAGCAAGGACTTGCTATGATGTTCCAGATGGGACTTAAATGTACACTAATGCTATGACAAACCCACTTGGCTTTTCGCTGCAGAAACGTAAAACCACAATGTGAGGGGGACATTCCAGGCCTCCATCTGAAAGTGATCAACCAGAGGGATGCAGAGAATTACAGCCTGGGGTTTCGACGCAGAGGAATCGGTTACTTCCCTCAGTGCTGTACTTCTGATGTTTCCACCCGTTTAGCTGTTTTAACTCATCACACAGACACGCAAGGCTGGAACACTGATGACATACTTTTAACAGTTTCCCCGCCGCAGGGAGGTCGGAGGTCGGGCTGAGACACAACTCAGCTGGAACCGGTGGCACTTCAGTGTCTTGTTCAAGGACACGGACCAGCTTGAACCCCAAGTCGCTGCGTGACGGAGGGTGTGCGACGTGCCAACATTCTCATCCCCCACTGGACTGAAACTGCCTTTTCTCTCCCAAAGCACTGACTCTGTTGTATTACAGGTTTTCATAAACAGCTTAGGACAGTGTTTATTGGCTGATTGGATCGGTTAATCTGCGTTTTGGACGCCTCTGTGTATGCCTATTATATAGCATTAGTTCCATCCTTTAGGCTTGGTGCTGCAGCCAGGCTATTTAAAGCCCATCAATGCAAGTTTTTTTTTTTTTTTTTTAACTCAATACTGTAAGAAACTCCAAGAGGAGGAGCTCTGTTGAAATGCTACAGAGCTTTCCCAGCCGTATCAAAAAATGGCCAGACATAAGCAGGGAAATACCGGAAGTAGAGTGACTTTGACTCACTAAATTAAAAACATTATGTTTGGAAAAAAGCTGTAATCTTCACTCTTGTTAAATACAGTTATATACTATATAGCTTTTTGTTAAATACAATGTCTTTATATTTGATAGGAGCGACGTGTGAAAAAGAAATAAAATGACATTTTTTAAAAAATATATAGAGCTTCTATGCGTTTGGCAGTGGGCTTTTATTCTGACAGGCGCCGCCGGAACTTCCTCTTACGTACTGCGTGCGCATTGACGCCGCTCTCCCGCTCTGTAGTCCACCTCTACAGCATGCAAATGACGGAGCAGCTCCAGCACATCTCCCACTGCTCCAGCACGCAGAGCGCACGGCGCGGCGCAGGAGCCGGACTCGGTGCGCGCTTTAAGACCGCGAGTGGAAAAGCTGAGAGAAGATCTCCTTTTTATTTTTAACCACAAAACTGTTTGTGAGTGTGTGTTTGTGTGTGTGTGTGTTCTGGTGGCTGGAACCTGCAACTTAATTATAATTAATTCCGCGGGTGAGGGAGGAGGGCTGCGCTCCTCATCCCGGGACCGGAGCCGGCGCCAGCTCCCGGTGCAGCGGAATAATCGGTGGCCCGACTTGTGACGGACTCAAGAGGAGAGAAAGAGAGAGAGGTTGACTGTGGATCCCCGGGGGAGGACAAGTGTGAAGTTTCCCAGTGTTGTCAGCTTGTTTTTTTCTCCTTATTTTTAAAGAAGGAGGGAGAGAAAGAGCCGCGGAGGTTGGCGCCTCTCCGCTGCGTCTTCTCCCCGCACACTGATGGACTGAGCCCGGTGACACTTGGAACAACCGACCCCCCCACCCCATCCCTCCTTGTTTTCATCAGTTTTAGTCGGTAAGCCACCAAGTAGTCACAATATTATATTTATGACTTGTATTTTATTAAATACTTTTTTACTATTCTTTTTAATTCTGTTCATGTTGTTATATTTTGAAGTCGTCCAGGTGCGCATTACGGGCAGGTTTGAACTAGTCAAGTATGTTACAGTGCGCTTTCCCACCCTCCTACTGACCCTCTTGGGAATAGGAATGTTTTCAGTGTTGACAGCGAAGCATACGTACACATATAAATTAAGTAATTTAACGAGAGGAGAAAGTATTGTAAAAAAAAAAAAAAAAAAAAAAGTAAGTGGACTTCAGGGGGAGGAGGGGGAGGATGATAGTGAGTCTCCCTGAGGGTCCTCCATTTCCTCGGGCACACCTGGCCGCCCGCCACACGCAGCTACTGTTTCCTAATGAAGTCGCTGTGCCTTTATATGCTGCTCTTTAATTCACAAAAACACCTTATTTCTCTTTTAAAACACGTATGTGCTTACAAACAGTGCTATCCTCGGTTTCCTTGTTGTTCTTGGCACTCAGCCACCTTTACGCAGGCGCGTGTTTGAGTGTTAATAATTGCTGATAATGGGCCTAGGTGCGTTTTAATGAGGGAGGGGCTGCGTCACGACTTGTGCCGGACCTCAGCCAATCAGAGCTGAGGGATTCTTCTGCTCATTTCATCTTAAACTCCTTTAATGTGGCCAAACCTGCAGGTCGCCAGCTGATCCAAACGCATCTTTTCTTCATCAGCAGCTCAAAGCCTAATTGAATCAGTTTGCTCTTTGTCCTGCGTTTTTCTTTCCCCACGCCAGGGTGAGGTTGGAGTCTTACTTTAAGTGCGAGTTAATGGAGGAGAGAGGTGTCCAATTAGCCTTAAGTTGTGAATTGCATAATTGAGTTGGGATCCCAATTTTTTGCTCGGATGAGTCGTGGTTAATAGCTTAATCATGAGCACCCCACGTCATTAATGTATGGACAGCGTGAACCTAATGTGGATAAGTTAATTTGTATTAATTATATATTGATTTAGTTAGTGGTTCAGATGAACCTGTAAGGGTCAGTTTAACAAATGTCATTTTGTTCATCCCTGATCAACCTGCTGTGAACAGGAGGTCATGATCATCTGTATGTTTCTTTTTACAGACAGACGTCATAATCTAAAAAACACCTGAATGGCTGAATATCAATAGCCTAATTAACCAGCTGCTGTAAAAGTGTTGATCAGATCTCTGTTGTACAAATAGCTCAGAATGAGCCAAAACGCAGGCGTTTGTTTGAGGGGGGGAAAAAAGGTGGTTTTGTAACGTGTGAAAGTGCCGAAGGAAAATTGGGTCTGCAGTTCTAAGAGTAACAGCTCAAGGGTAGAGCAGGGAGGAGGAAGCATTGTGAAACTTTATTAAAGCACACCACCTTCAGACAGCAAGAGAGAGAGAGCCCGCAGATATATTGGAGAGCCTCTGCTTCTCCAAGACACGGCAAAAGTAGGCAGCGCTAGCCCACAGAATATTGAATCAGTCAAAAGAAGGGTTGGGACAAGGGGCAAGGGAGTTGAACTATCTCTTGCCTCTTGAGTGGGCGGATGTCATAATTATCATTTCTCCAGGATTGCGGTGGAGGGCCGCGGGCACTGGCAGAATCTCTGCAGATATGTGGGTGTAGCGGTGGTGTCGACCCTGTAGGGCAAGGCACATCACTTCCAATGCAGAAGAAAAAGGGACAAGTCCCACCATAATTGGTGCCTGGGAACACTGCAGGGCGCTCCGGGAAAGTTGATAGACGGTCCGAGCTCGAACGTGCGCATAAACAAGGCTCGGGGGAGGGGGGGAGAAGAGTGCAGGAGCAAGCGCAAACACACACACACACACACACACACGCACCCGGGGCACACGCTAGCCACAGCAGTGGAGCGCAGGGAGCTCTAATCTGCTATCCCATGTCAGCCTGAAATGAAACAAGCCCTCGCTGGACGCAACAAGTCTCACTATCTCGCGTCCACTGTCCCAGTCTCTCCCCTCTCATTCTCTGTTGCAGCCCCTGGGCAAAAGCAGCCTGACTTTAAGTATCAGTAGACGCACGCAACTGTTGGTTGGTGACCTCCAAGTGAATAGGGAGGGGGAAAAAAATAAGATGATATTCCTGTCCCGCAGAAACAGGTCAAAAGTAGGAACAGTGTAAATGAGACCAAATTAGCAGGTAGGACTCGTATTGTGAAAAACACTCCCTGTAAAAGTCTATGTAATTGTCAGACAAGCTATTCTGTGTTATTAAAACTAGCTCTTGCATGTTTGTGCTTAGTCACTCCTAGTTGTATTGCAGTTGTCCAAGAGTGTGTTATCTCGAACACCTCGAAGAAAATAGCCTCTTTCACTGAAAGCTCGCCTCGCTATAAACCTCTCTGTCAAGAGGCATATAGGAGGTGGGAGCTTCAGGCCAGTGGATCTCTTATTGGAGTCTGGCGAGTCGATAAGACTCCTTGCAGGGCCACAAACCTAGTGTAGGAACTGCACTTAAAAACCATTTTCAGCACAACAGATTCATGATTTTTTTTTTCCAAATTATGTTGCTGATCAATGTTTTAAAACTGGCATTTTACAAAAATAACAATGCATCTCATCACAAGGTTTTGTTGTCTACTTGAAAACAGACACTCAGCGCCTGTCATGAATGTCTGTCTACCTTGCTGAATGTGTTATAAATATTGGAAAACCTGCTGGCTGAAAAGCAGTATGATGGGCTGTGGTTAGCGTTCTGATGAAATGCTCAGTGAGCAGATTATTTAGGACAATGAACACCCGGCTGCCTTTGTTTGATGGAACACTCCCTCCTGTCACGTGTGATAGGCACACACTTCTTACGCCGGGCGTGTGGTACCAGCTCTGTTGTCTGTAAATGTGTTTAATCTTTGGTTTCTGTTATGATTTTAAGCATTTTAAGAAGCCTGGCAGTAGTCCATCCCAGGCACAAATAGGGAATAATGGGTGTTAAGGTGTTTTGGGTTTTTCTCTCATTGACTTTGGTGCTTTTTGTTCTTTAAACGGGTTTTAACAGGAGCTTCAGAATACCGTCCAGCTCCTTTAACTGCCCGCTGTGGCATTCCTACTTAATTGGTCTTGAAAGGTCTTGTTCAGGAGGACGGTGCAGGTCAGCTCAAGTCTCTGCAGTTGTTAAGTCATCAGACACTCAATTAACTCAGCCACTGTTCCTGGTCTTAAAAAAAGAAAGGGGGGCAGAAAAACAAGATAGCTTGTACTAAATATGCATTAAGGTTGCTGCCTTAAGTGTACTTTAGATTTTTTTAAAGCTTCTCTAGGCAAGACTTTCATGTAAAACAGACCTGTTTTATCAACTGAGGCATTTAGAAGTATCGTCATTTTTGAGATTCTCTACATTTGTCTGGAAACTCACAAGCCAAATCTGTCTTCT
>JAVQJZ010170894.1:0-20199 GCA_036025355.1 Leiopotherapon unicolor | reverse complement strand
AAAAAATATTATTATTATTATCATTATTATTATTATAATATTTATCTCAACATACTAGTCATGTAAATTAAACGTTACCATGGCAACTGAATATTAATCAGGTATTTTATCTTTAACTTATTCCCATGAGAGAAAAAAAGTACTTTATCTTTCCTAGTACATTTCTGTCTGATTTGTACACATCTAGAGTATTCTGTTACATTTTTACCTCAGTATCCTGATCAAGGGGCTGTTCAGCATAAGTGGCCGTAGAAAATGAATGTCGCAGCTCATGTGGCTGCCGTGTGAATCTTACTTTAAATAGACCTTTGTAACTACAGAAGGGATGTGAGGTGGTCATTTCGCTGGAAATCCTGTCACATTACTCCAATCAATGTCTCCGTGGTGTCTGTGGCCCTGCATGGCATGTAATTAAGTCTTTCTGGAGTTTGTCCATAAAAACCTCTACACCTCTCCGCAGACTCCCCTGAGATTGTGTGCAGCTTCAAATCCTCCCAGCGATGTTTTTTTTTTTCCAGTGGTGTGAAAATGGAAACTCCTGACTCGTGGCTGATTATTGATTCTCCTGTAGGTGGAGGAATTTCTATCTCCCACTCACGTCATGCATCTCCATGCACAGTAATTCATTATGAGGGGAAAGACACATTTATGCACTTACATTTTGAATGCTTTGCAACTAAGATCCATCATAATTTTGTTGCAAACATCTGGATGTGAAGTCATAATGTTTTTATTTTTAGCATGTTCCATTATACTACTAATTTTCCAGCTAATACCTGAACTGTCTGCTGCTTGATGCTGGGCAGGTATGTACATCGGGTGTGTCAAAACATTTTTATCGGTATTGTATTTATTTTTTTTAGCTCTGTGACTGAAACATACAGTAAATGTGTTGTAAAACCAAAACAAAGAGCTGAAAGACACTAAAGCACCATGCAGAGGTGAGAGGAAATGACGTGTTACTGCATAAAAATCCCTCTCACATAACAGCAACTCGATCCACTGTTACGATAAAAATGATTAGCGAGGCTCATGTAAAATATCAATATATCAACTACAAGAATATTATTTTCTCTTACTCTGACTTAATGGTTTGATGTTACTTCATTGAGCATGCAAATGTTCCATAGCTGTTTTTAAACCAACACACAACAGAGTCAAACAAATCCTGTTACATCCTAATATGGGAATGTTTTCAAAGTTTTAATGGTTAAGGTTGTTTCACACCAAATAAATGCCTCGCAGTGTGTTCCCTCTCTTGCTGTTAGAGGGCAAGTATTTTTTTAGAAGTAACAAGAATGACTCACAACAATGTCGAGTTTTTCTGGCGGCGTTGGCTGGTGTAACTTCTTCACGATGACTCACCCTCATTGAGCAATGTTACAACCTGGCAGTCACAGAAGGTGTTCGCTCAGAATAACTTTATAATGATGGTGATTGTTGGTACATTATAAAGGAAGTGACTCACCTGACATGTTTACAGCTGTGTGTGCAGTGATTCAATCTTTCCATCTTGAAATTGTTGTTTTTCCATCGTGCTCCTTCAGAATCCAATATGATTCATTCTTCCCAAGCTCCCCGAGATCGCAGTCAAATCCTCATTTACATACACTATAATTAGATGAGTGCAGGAGACCGCTGGGTGCAGTGGGTGGACTCTGTTGTGAAGCTTTCACACCCATGCCAGCCTGTCGTACAGTTGGTTTGTTGTTGTGGTGCGCACTGTGCGACTCAACACGTCTCAGCTCAGTGTCATTCAGATGTGGTCCAACAAAAAGAAAAGATATGATGGAAAAGGCACAACAGTCTCTCAAGGCCAAAACTGTGTGGTTTGTTTTTTTTTTTAGGGGAAGGCTTGTGGGCCTGCAACACGTCTCACTGACACAGCTTCTGTTTACATCCGATCGCACCAACAACCTTCGTCATACGCTACAGGTTACTGTTCTCAAACTTGAATCCCTTCAACTTAAAATAAAGAAAATGATTTACAATATGACACAATTCATATATCCACTTTATCGAACTCATGTGCTATTTATGGTGCAGGCTCATACCCTAAGACTATTCTTGTTCATTGCTGCTGGTGATCAAGTGTATGCCACAGTGCAATGACCTCAGATACCAGTGGAATTACAGAAGCTCCAGTATTGTTGTATTGAGTATTTAGTTGGCGTGGATGAAGCTGAAAAAAAGTTTCACCATCATCAACTGAGAGGTGACACCACCTCTCTGATCGCAGAGCCACAGTCTACCTTGGCTGCATTTACCTCACAAACCTGCACGCTGTTATAAAGTACTTTAAAACCTTTAAGTGCAACAGGCATTTGACACATCACATGAAGCTGCACCATCTGAGAGACAAAGCACACGCTGAATGAAAGAATATGTCATTTAAGCACTACATTGATATGAGCATTTTAAAAAGCACAAAATAAAAGTGGTAGGAGTATAAAAGTATGATAGTGTCGTGTAATAATGCCCCATAAAGTCTGATTATATGATGTGTATGCAAAAAAAACCCAGCAGCTCAGGAGTAACATGTATGGAAGCTGATGCCGCTGCATTACTTATGAGATGAGTCATGGTGCAACTGTGTGGAAGCCGCATGAGAAGCACTTCAGGGACCCTAAACATGAGATCTGCAGGCTTTCACAAGCCGTTTTCCATGCATGCATGAAGACTTCCACCGGCATCACGCACACATGTTCTGCACACATAAAACATGAGACGAGTTCTCACGCCACCGCCGCTGCATCACATTTTGTTGCACTGCAGCTTTGCAACCACTTCCCGAACACACACCAACAACACACGCAGAACACACTCAAACACACTGTTCTCATTAACTGCGAAGCCACTCTGACTCATTCAGTGCATTATGCAACTTTCCATGAGCCCATGATCATCAAGAAGGTCTTAAGTATAATCTTACTCCGATCCTCTCAGTGAATGGACCTGTTTGTTTCCATTCACATATTTCTATACTTCTGCTTTGAATTTCAAATACTTCTTCAAAGAAAGCCGGAGAGGTGCAGGCTCTGAATGAGAAACACCTGTAAAACAGTTGCATGCTGCAGCCACATGGTGTCATGAGTTGAGTGGCCAACATGCTAACATGCTGGTTCTCCTCGGCTCCAACCTCATGCTCAGTCTAACACTTGCTTTACCAGACTCAAGGCGAGAGGGGCTCTTTATTTCTTCATGAGTCCTCACACACCACCATCCTCCTCCTGTCAGACATTCTTAGCCCAGTGAAACCTGCCTTGGACATCATGGTGTCTCTACTATTTAATGCAAAATGTTGTAGCAGTGCATCACTTTAGCAAATATATTATTGCCTTTTTCTCTGGCATAAACACATTTCTTTGCACTGTTAGGAGCCATAAAATGAAATGAAAACTTCAAGTCAATAAATTGTAGTAACACTAAAGATTATTTTGTTTGTTCTTTCAGCTCCTCCCACAAGGAACTTAAATCATTAACTCCATGGGAGATGAGATCATGAAAGCACAGCTCACCTAGTTATTATCTAACTTCCTCCAACACCAGAATACTGTTTTTTTTTCCTTCTAAAACGCCAACAAACTACGTAGCTGCAGTATAGAAAGTGCATCATCTCCCCGCTCTGTAGCCGAGTCCGGGAAAATCTGGGAACTCACGCCTCCTTTCACAGCATCAATATTTTAGTCCCTCGCAACCCTCTGCTTCCGCTCAGAAGTGATGCTATGTTGAGTCAGATGTTTGACTTTAGCAGTCTTAGATCATTTCACAAGGGCTGGGAGAAGGGTTAAGAAAGGTCAGAGAAGACGCACAGAAACATTTTATACCTCCTTTGAAAAAGACAGTGTCTTTTTTTTTAATGAAAATATGTGACTGCGAAGGTTTGGTGTAGATGGAAGGTCAAAACCGTTTTCAGGTTTAGTCACCCAAGTGATAAACTCCTTCTTGTGATTTATGATTCCTATTTAAAGGCACCAGGAAGCTGGAGTTTAACATTATGGCCTTGAAGGACAGTTTTTCCACTGTCCAGTGAGGATTCATCTCCCAGGTGTTGAAAGTGAAGTTTTATGACCCTGTTGGTGACCATATTTGTCGGCGTGGCAGCCATTTTCCTCTGTCAGCATGAGATAAAGCAACAGGTTACCAAGCATGAAAGTCTCGATCATCTGTATGCATGAATTCATAATTTATACCCAGTAATTACGTAATATGATTAATTAAAATGACTCACATTATTAATTTAAGGGAATTAATTACCAAGTTGTCCACATGACTTATTGTGTATTTTCATTGTAGCATCACTATCATTCTTTTGTCGCTGTGTGGTCGCTGGTAAGCCTCAAAAGAGTTCAAAGGTCACTGAGACCTGCCCCGAGGGATGAGCCTATAATCTGTTCCTTATCAGGTGTGTGTGAGAAGGCTCCACCCTGATCCGCGGTGACCTTTTCAACTTCCTGTTAGAACCGGGCCAAACTCTTCAGTGTTGACCAGGATACACAGGAATCTTTACAACATGAAAGGTCTTCTGGGAAATCCACAAGTGGCCCACTTCAAATGAGGGCTGCTCTGCCTTTAAGGGGCCAAGCATGTGACCCCTGGCTCGCAGGTCAAGTAAATAAAGCTTTATGGCAGCCCATGAGGAACAAGAATGTCAGCTTTTAAAGCACTTTGTCCACCGCAGCTCTGCAGACGGCTTTTACAGACTTTGTTTCTGTGTTATTTTGTTTTATTTGCCCTCTTTGTTCTTTGGTGGACATTCGACAAGGCAGCGGTTTATCTGCTGTTTGTTTGTTTTTTTCATTCATATTGTTTATGGAGTAATCCAGGAAGTGAATGTCAGTTATGTTTAAGACTATCATATCACATCATATTCCAGTTTTTAGTTTTGTTTTGTTTTGTTTTTTTATCCCAAGTGTGCCAATACCAAATTAAAACCTTTAACTTCAGCTCAAATGACACTCTGGATAAAACATGTGTCCAACCAATATTGACGTCATGTGCGAAGTCGGTCCTGACATCACCTGACTTCCTCCTTTGCTGAAACAAATGAGTTTTTCTGTTTTACTTTGGAGATTATCTCCCGTTGTGACATGCTGCTCTGAGAGTTAACCACTAAGATGGAAAATTGCATCGTAGTGTGAAGTGTTGCTATTATAAAATCCAGTTATTTCTCTGATTTTCCTACTATTGTCATTGCCTCCATCAAGGTCAAATGTCATGTTTAAAATGCATGTCAGGTTTTAACTTTCCAAAATACATAATTTGAAGTTTGCATGTGTGTCTGTTCCAGCAGGGTCAAAATATCCATTTCCTGGTTGAATTTGTTTTTAAAAAATCGCTGATGGGTAAATGTTACACAGAACGTACATGCACAGTGGAAATAGCTTTGTTTTAGAGATACTCCTTCCTGAATGGCAGCGTTTGTTTGGCGGTCATGTGAACTGTAGTGGTTAAATTTGGCTTCCTCTCTGCATCCCATGACATCCCTTTGAGGGCAGGCAGTTGGAGCCCGCAGGGAAAAGCTGAAGAGTTCAGTGGTGGACATAAAAAAATAGACAAACCGACAACAGCGTCTCAAGTTAGTGCTGGGATCAAATATCTGGAGCGGGAGGATCCATATATTGTCACTCATCAGTGTCAAGATGTGACGGCCGCCCGCTCGCTAACCTCTGACGTACAAACGCTCAACCACTGAGCTCTGTTGACACGACGCATTCAAAGAGAGTATCCGATGTGTCCGCGATACTTGTGCAACACACTCACACACCACTTTTAACACATACAGTATGTCGGTATAAATACAGTATATCAAATAAGGATCACTAAGAGAATCAATGTCTCTGCCAACAACACTGACATTCATGAAATTTGCATATCACAAACACCTTTACATTTCACAGATTATGGCTTAATATGTACATAAGTAGAATAGTTTTCTGCAGCTTCTGTGCAGCACCTCCAGCTCTAAAATGACAATTAGACGAGCACACTTGCATGAACAATCAATGCTTTAAAATGTCTCCTTAAGGTTCGTGCTTATCAGCTAACAGTCTTCTTCTTCCTCACATTTGTTGGTGCATTACCTCCACTAAACTGTAGATCTGTGGAACAGTATGAAACAGCAGGAATGTGAAACGTATCGGCTCTCATGTGTGCACAACACAAACCAAACACAAGTAAACATCGTACAACAGCACTACTAGTGGTCAAAGACTCGTTCTCATTTTCCTGCTATTTGTTTGTAAAGTCTACATGAAGTCTCAAGTCACTGCTGTTGGCCAAGTTGCAGGTCTTTACATTTATGAAACCTTGTTGTAAATAGTGCTCTTTGGCATCATCACTTCTGGAGGTTTAGGTTTGGCCTTGATTTCCAGCTTAAGATTCAAATAATGTAGTGTTTTGATGCGAGTGTGGACTAACAAGCTTTATAAACTGTTTTGGGGGGTCAGGACTGGGCTTCACCACCTATTGTTCTTTGCTGAAAGCTCGTAATCCCTCTCCACAGCTCTGTTCACTGAGTGGGGGGGGACTATCCATTCACAAAGTCCCTCCTTTCAGTTTTCTCAGCTTCCTGATCACTAATCATGGCAGAGAGAAATTTCAAACGCCCCATTGTTGCCACCATCAGGTCCCGGCGGGTTACGCAAACCCGTGTACACCCGACTCGGCCCGCCCGGCGTGGACGGATGTGGCGGCTCCTCTCAGCCGGGCTCTGGCATTCTCCGGTTACTGAGTGTGCAGGCGGACAGGTCCTTGTGTGTATCCCTTACACTTGCTCAGGCAGGCAGGAAGTTCCTGTTGACATGAATGAACTGGCCTTTCAATAATGCAGGAGGAGCTCAAGGGAGGACGGCTGCCTCTCCCCGAGGACCATTACCTCAGCAACTGTCCTGCTTAGGCTGGCCTGGAGGCTCTGTGTGTGTGTGTGTGTGTGTGTGTGTGTGTGTGCGTGTGCGTGTGCGTGTGCGTGTGTGTGTGTGTGTCAGGAAGAGAGAGAAAGAAGAAGAGGAAGCAGAGTGTTTGTTTTATGTTAAGTGGATGCATTAGAGTGTGTCTGCACTTGTTGTGCTGGTGTGTGTGTGTGTGCCTTCCTACTCACAATTTTTCATGTGGATCACATAAAACAAAGAGAGAAAAAAAAGCTGCTGCTTCTCCAAGGTAATATTTCAGGTTGGCTCTGAAGTTAAAAATGAAAATTATGCAACTTGATTGATGAGCATGAGTTCATGTTAGAGCCAGATTTTTTTCTCAAGAGCTGGTGGGAAGCAAGAAAAAACAAAAAAACAGAGCCAAAGGGAGAGTAAACATTGGACTCACATCCACCAAGCTGATGGCGTCCAAGAAAAAATGTTAATGTTGCTCCGTATCTGCTGGATGTGAAAATAGTAAACTGTTCGGAGGGTGATATGTCAGCGCGTGTTTACAGCTGCTGCACTCGCCTCCCCCAAGTGGCCAAATAAAATCTATTATTGCACATTTAGCGCTCCATTCATATTTAATCAGAGCTGCTTAATGTGACAGTGCAGGTTTATTTGCTTCGTGTTTTATTGTTAACACTCGTCATAATTTGGTGAGTGAAGCCTGCGTGCTGTAACTTCAATATACGGCTTCATTGGAGTTGATCTGAATCCAAACGTCAGCTCAGATGCGTCATTCCTCTTTCACAGTATCCTTACTCACCCAAAGTAGACATAAAGTCTCATGAATTAAGGATTAAAGTAAAAGCTTTGTGATGAAATTAGCTTTTTGTAGTTCGCTAGTTGTGCCACACTTACAACCGTCGGTATAATTTGTGCAGTGCAACCTATTTTAATTTTGTGATTAATAAAACTGAACTTGAGGTTAAGTTTGAGTGTGCAAACAGCCAGAGCCGAGTTTGAAGTTTTGTCAGCATCTGGCAGCAGGGTCGAGGTGTTTGTGCTTTGGGGAATGAATGAAGGGAAGTATATGAAGATAAATGTGTGCACTTAATGCTCAGATAGAGCGCATGTCTGAGCGACTCAAACCAACTGCGTGCAAGTTTTCTGCACCACACATCAAACGAGCCTCGTCCTGACGGGGCCATTGTAAATGCTCCTTGTTATCTGACCAGACTAAACAAGCCAGACTGCACAAACATTCTTGTTTGGCCATAAAAGCCCCGAGCGCGGCCTCTCCCCTCCTCTCAGTGCTGCCTCCATCCAGCCACGCTACTCCTCAGCAGCCCCTTTGAAGTCGTCCCCCGCAGCTCTCCGCCATTAGCCAGCCTCCCATCTGCTGCGCCAGAGCTACTTCATTACCAGCCTACCGCCGCTGCCATAATCGGAAAGAGAACAGCAGGCTAACGCAGCCGCGGTGCTTCCTGAACCGAACCCCCCCCACTCCCATTCCAGCTCCTCTAATTAGCTGTCGGCTGTTGGCTTTTATTGACCTGAAACATGCCAAACCTCGTTCCTCGGCAGCCCTTGCCTCCTCATTAGACCTCGCCTGAGGAACAGTAAAAGCACATGGTTTCCAAATGACACATCTCCATATAGAAAGTGCAGTCAGGTGACGAAAGAAAGAAGTGTGACAGAAGCAAACAGGTTTTTGATAATTACGTGTGTCATGTGAATGAAATGCCCCTTGTGTCGTTCTTGTGTATTTCTCTCGTTCCCATGAACTTGGGCAAATTATTTGTAAGTTTTTTTTTATTATTATTATTTATGACTCTTACTGTTTTTTACCACATATAAAAGATGCACCAAACGCAGTTTTTAAGTTTTTTTTTTACGATACGTAGTCTTTGTATCAGGCATTGACCTCTTGTACATCTCTGAAAAATCTGACCTTTACTGCTTTAAAAAAAACTTTAAGTTTAACAAAAATCCACAAAATCAAGGCAGCTTGAATGTGCCTGCACCTGCATACCTGCACTTTTCTCAATCCGATTAAGTGTGTTGTCCCATCATGGAACCGTAACACAACATGTCTGATTAAATGAAGTTCTGAGTTGTGCCGTCACCACTGAACACAGAGTGCACAGGAGGGACATCTGTTCCCAGATCAGAAAGCTTTAGCCTACCGCTCAGCTATCTCACATCCAACGTACTGTTCCTGACTTTCTTGTTTTTATATGAGGGGCTGTAAACAGACGGATTGCCTCTGGCTTTACTGCCCTCCTCCCTCTGCCTCATTTAGTGACTTCCTCTCAGTGTGGCAGTAAAAAGGAGCTTTATTCCTCATTATTGCTCCTGTTTGTTGTAGCTCCAGACAGCAGGATCAAGTTGAGGTCAGCCGGGTCCTTGTTTGCATGTGAGGGGGAGGGTCAGTGTGAGCTGCCACGGCCGCTCCGGACTGCTTCATGTAGATTTTACACAGATATCGGCTGATTAGAGAGATTACACGCAGAGCCGCTTTGGTGTCGGTTTCAAAGGTGAAAAGTACAGAACGTTTTGTGCCTCGAAACAAAGGGGAAGTGCTGTTTTATGAAGCCATAGGCTGAGAGCTCAGATGAAGTTTATGCCAGCGAGGTCAGTGAAGTGCAGAGAATCAGGGATAAAATAAGGAAATCTGCATGTACCTGTATAAGAGAAAGTTTAAAGGTGCATCAAATTGAAATCAGCAACAATAAAAACATAGAGAAGCTATAGGAGTAAGCTCAGGTGCATCAAAAGGAATTGACTGAAATTTTGAAAAGGACGATTAAATGACAGGAATCAACAAAAATAAATGAAATGCATCCAAAGGCTGATGCAAAAAAGGAGGGCTTTAACACACACACATGCACACACAGGTTGACTGTTCCTCATCTGTCATCCAAGGGCGCCACATCGCACCTCAGTGCCGAGCTTGTGCATGGTTTATTTTATGACGCCATTAGTCAGGTGGTCGCACACCACTTCCTCTCCAGCGGGGTCACAGCAGGGCCGTCGCAGTGCAGGAAAGTCAAAGCTGTGGCCGTTGTTGTTGTTTTTTAATCTGTCGAGTACAGGTGACGCTGCCGCCTGACTCCCTCTCTCCGCCAACCTGAATCATCAGCGCGCCTCTCGAGCCTGCTCGAGCGCTCTCCACACGTCCACATTTAGACACAAGTATTTTATGCTGCATTTGCTCACTTAAGTGCATAATCAGCCTGTAAGTACGATTAATGACAGCACTCTGCCTGTATGTAATTGAATCACAAGCAAAACATGTTCCACAAATAATTTGAGCACTTTTAAGCATCTAGTTTTAATTTTAGGCTCCCTGACAGTCCACTCAGGTGCATCTTTTTTTATATGATTTACATAACTTTATGCAACACAATCTGCAGGGGAACTTGGTCAAACGTCAGCTGACAGCGTGCTCATCGCAAAGACGAGAACGCTCTGTTGACACCTTTAGTCGAATTGGCATTTTGTTCTTGTGACAGAAGAGTCCAGACTGAAGCGCAGAAAGACGAGCGGAGGCAGAAACATGACGACGTGGGAGTGCAAACAAAAGGAGCCAGACCCTTAAACTTTGGCTGTTTTCCAGAGACCTTCAGTATCCTGTTGCTGAGTGTGACTGTGTGTGTGTTGGTGTGTGTTTCTGTTCACCTGTATTGTTTTTACCTGTGTGTCGGTAAGGTACCAACAGGCTTTATGAACCAGGCTCGGGAGCGCTGTTTTCATTTATCATTTTCACTTTGTATCACAGCGTGGGTTTTCTGGAGCCACTTTGGAGTGGATGGAGCTCTCATGAAGAGCTGCTTGACTTGCACCTTTTTATGTGTGTGGGCGTATTTTTTTTTTGTTTTTTTCACTTTTGCAAAAGGGAATGTGAACAAAAGAACATGTTCCTGCAAAAAAAAAAGCAAGCTACTTTTTGAGTTTACAGGAACGGGAGGTGCAATAGAGGAGGAAGCATCGCTCCTGTGAGTCTGTATGAGAATGAAAGAGAGAGAGTGCAACAGCGGGGGTTAAAAATATGTTATTATCCTCTTTTTGGATGTGAAAAAAACTCTATTTGAAGTTAGTGAAAGGCTAAAACAGAGGGGGAAGGCTTCTTCAGATTTAGCAGGCTTAGTGTGCACATAACGGAGCAACAGTGTGTGTTGAACTCATCAACACCTCTCCCCTCTGCCCGCACCCTGAACTTCAGATCTGCGTGACACGGCAGCTGGCAGGCCTCGTCACCACGTCACCAACCTGCACACCTCCACACATTCCTCCACGCCTCCTCCCCCTCTTCTGCTTCTCCTTCTGTTTCCTCAACACAACCTGTTTGTGCAGAGTGGAAAAAAACAATAGACGTGACCGCTGACCTCAGCCGTACATGCATCACCGGCCGTGGAGTTTTTTCTGACAGGTAGCACTTTGGGAGTTGTTGTAATTCTTCTTCACCTGTTCTGTAATCAGTCATTAGTCACTGCAGCTGAAAGTGTTGCTTTTTTTTTTCAGAAGATCCCAACTTGATCTCTGAGGGGCAGAAATAAAGAAATTCTTACTCACACTGATTGATCACTTACATCCACAGCTAAGGGATCATTTCACTCTTTTAATCTAATCCTGTCTACGCAGAAAATAAGTAAATGTAATGTAATGTAAATGTTCTTAGAAATGGACAGTTTTCCAGTAATATTTCAGTAACATATATATAATATAACACTAACGTTGCAGTCAAGAGAATGAAAAGTACATCTAGTGCAGCCTTGTCCTTTATTTACAGCAACCAGTTGTCTATTTTGACATACTTTCACAACATTAATCTCACTCCTCTGTGTGTTACATAATGCGGAGGCCACGACCTGCAGCTAATCTGTGTAAGGGCGCAGACGGATGGTGTATTAACAATAGGAATGTACTCGCCGTCGTGATATCCAATCTGCGAACTTGAGCAGAGGTTCAGCAGAGTTTTTTCAGGCACTGCAGCGTTCAGGCGCGGCAGTTCAACCGAATCAGTGACGTGATCATTTCTAATTTAGTGTCCAGTCTGGTCAGGTTCGCGTGATCCATCCACATGTCACGCAAGATTGAAAGGACAGATTCCTGCTGCGGAGAGGTCATCTTTAAATCAGGAAGTAACCTGTAATGTACATTTAGTATGTTTTCTACTATTTCTACACTTCTTATTCAAACACAAGCTACATGTTAATGCTGTTAAGATACCAAAATTTTAGACATTTAAATGACAAAGGGCTTACTGGTAGAAGTGTATTCCTACAACATCACTGAATGTTTTTATTTACTATGGGAGGCTGCATAAATGAACTTTTTACTGTCCATGCAAAGAGTTTGTGTAACAGCCTAATCTCTGAAAAATGTGTCTTTAATAGTGTTATTTTTTTATATTATGACTGATAATTGTAATGATGATGATGCTTAATGATAATTTTATGTTTGATAATTATGTTAATTTTCTCATTTTAATATAAAAGCCATGCAGTGTCACAACTATGACGGGAAATCTAAAGTGTGTTTACTCACTTACAGCTGAAACCAAACCTGGATTGCAACAAGAACATCAGAAATATGAGGGAAATGTAAAGTTATATTATACAAAGCAACACCCAGAGGAGCAGGAGAAAACTGAGCGTGAAGTGACCTACAGAGGATCTGAACAAAACCCAGCTGATTGGTTGGCAGATGACGAGCCGGCTGTAGCTAACAAGATGTAAATGAGAAATTTCACTGCCGTTAAAAGAAATATCTCTTTGATGGAGGGCAGCTGTGTCCACCCCCAACTGAACCGAAACACCTTTTCTCATAAACTTTAGTCCGAGTTCACAGAATTAAAAATAACATCAACAGAAAAATACCATGCATACATACATTCATGTCCCAATTAGGTGCTATTTACTTTAAATTTGAATTTTAACCCTGTCACATAAACTAAAATAGACCAGACTCTTTTCATCTCCTCCCAGATCATCACCACCACTTTTCTTTCTTTATGTCGACTCCAAAGGCGACCTCTCAACCCCTCGGTGACCCCCGCCGCCCCCCCACCAGTGGCAGACTGAATGAACCAGCCTACAGGAAGCCCCTGACCCTTGACCCCACCACCTCCTTTTCTTTGTTTTTCGGGGATTTTTCCTGCTGGGGAGGTGATGTTTTCCACACCATTTGAGCCGCGACTCTCATCAGCGCTCCTGCCTCTGCACAGGTCTCGCTTTGGTGGCCATTCACAGGTCATTTGTACTTAACTCGGCATATTTTCTCCAAGTAAACCCTTGATTGCGAAGAGCTTTGTCCTATATTGGACTACATGTACAAGTTTACAAGTGTCCAGCTGATAATGCACATGAGTGGTGTTTGCTGCACGGTTCCCTCTGTGATCATTCTTGATGCTGCGGCCTTTTGACCCCCATAGGCTGCCTAAACTAACCAACCAACTGCGTTTATCCCGTTGTGAATACTCTAGAAAAGGAACTGCAGCTGGCTCTCTGAAGTTTTTGCTTTGATTTGGTCTGGTGTTGTCTGCAGTCTTTTGATTGTGGAGGCCGAAAAGACGAAGAAACCACAGTCAACGGGTGAAACGGTGCTTTTGATAGACTAAACAAGGGGTCTTTCTCTTTTTTTTTCTCAAAGACTGTCTGTGCTGCTGATTTGTCATGCTTGAATGTTTTAACGGATGCTTGTGAGCGTCGGCCAGCAGACGACAAAAACTACAGCCGCGGGTCAAAGATTGTCAACGGCAGTCGGCGATTGGCGGTCGCCTTGAGTCGTCAGGACCATAATGGCTAAGCATCTTGTTATCTTTTCATCCAGAAATGCCCCCGTCCTCTCTGATAACCTCGTTCAGTGTAAGTCTCTCTTTGTGATTTAACTTTCTCTCATAGTGTATGAATGCAAAAAAAAAAAAAAAACAGCCGCAGAAAGAAAAGGGCCCTCGCCTCGCCGAAGGAGAGGGAGGAAGGAATGGAAAAAACAGGGATTACTGCCCTGCATTGTCCCGCCATTAATCCCTCCTCTGCTTCACACAAAAAGCATTTGACACCTTTCAGAGCCGCAGCCCGACACTTCCAGTCACTCCCACACGCTCAGGGTTACACAAACTCTCACAACGAGGAGGCACGCATTCACACGCTCGCAGATTCAAAAAGCGTTTCCTCGCTCCGTCCAGTCCGCTCGTCAGACAGCATGAAATCTGCCCTTCACTGGAGGCCGGGGCTCTCCTCTGTTACGCCCCCCACTCCCGCCTGCTTCTCCTTCCTCCTTGCTTTCATCCATTCTCCACGGCTCCGCCCTCCTTCGGGGGCCCCACTCGGCCTTTGTGCAGATCGATGGCCTGTGGCTAGGCTGGAAGTAGGGTTACACAGAGTGCACCGCGCTCGCCGCTGCAGGATTTCATGAGGGAAGAATATTCAAATGTTGTGTTGGAGTGTAGCTTCCCGTGTGGCGTACCGACCCGAAACCCTCAAACCAGCTCTAATTCAAAACCACATCATTCCAGTCATGGATGAAATGTAAAGATCTTTTACTTCAGTTCAAGTTAAAACACCACAGTGGAAAAGATGAGCATGCCGTGTAAATATTGTACTGTGTCAGAATTTATTTGCCCTTAGTAGAACTAAAGAAACATAGCATCAAACTGTGCTTAAATGATAATCGTAGAGTTATTTTAGATTTTTTAAATGTATAAAAATCCCATACAATGCAGAAACAAACAACCTGATCCAACTATCAAATATTACATGTGCAGCAAAAGCTTATATCTTATTTCACTGTGTCCATTAATGCATAAAATCCATAAAAAGCACTTTAATGAGCCACATATTGCACCAGGTGACATACTGCCATGCTTATAAGAGGCCACATCTTATTGTCTATATGTTTTATGACAGAAAATCAAACTATTTATGTTTTTGGAAGACAGATAAGTGAAGGTCGTGTTGAGAAAAGGCCAAAAAATAATTTCATGTACATAATAGCATAATATTATTACTTTAAATGTGCTTTTTGTCTTTGTAAATGTGAACTGGTTTGACAAAGCACTCCGAGCTTCCTGCCCGCTCTTCACACTCTTTAATTAACGTTATCTTTCTTTTCTCACGTCTCTCTCACTGGGTGGGGGTGACTTCGCAGGTGAGGTGCGAGCCCGGCGACCTTTTGACTCACACGCTTCCCCCTCCTCCTCATTTGGAAAGAATTTATTTTCAGTTCCTTATTTCCTTTTCATTGCCCCCTTTTCCAGCAGTCCCGCCCCCTCGATGCCCCCTCCTGGGGCACTTAAATTGCAGCTGTCGCTCTCAGCTCTCTATTATCCAGCCCGCGGGGCAGAGGAGGAGAAGGGCGGAAAAAAAGTGAGAGGAAAGTATGGGATGATATTTTAGCATTTCTGGGAAGCCGTGGGTGCAGCCGTGGATTACTTGAACAGGTGTTACTCCAGTTTCTTTTCTGCCCTGCTCTCCTCCACTTCCTTTAAACAAAAAGAGCCAAGTGCCAGAGAGGAGTTCTGCACATTTTCTGTGAAAACTAAAGTATCGGCCTTTGTGTAAAAAATACCCACACAGTGAACTTTTAACAGCATAATGTAGTTTTACAGTGAGTTATCGATGAGTGGTTGGTAGCAGGTTCAACCATGTGTTTTGTTAAAGTTTAGAAAGTTTGTCATATTTCTATCCAGAGGAGGAAGTTTAAAAGTTTTTTCTCTGAACTTTCAGTCTCACCAAAGTTCCTCTGTGTCATTCAGTAGCATTCCTCAAAGCCAAAGACATCACTTCCATAAGAAATGTGACTTTTTTGGAAGATACTGAGCATTTGTGTGAACAGTGGAGAGGTGGATTATGCTGCAAGAGTAATCTGAGAGGTTTAATGGATGTATTTTCCTTTTTTTTTTACAAAGGATGGAATATATTGGGATCTGATGTTAACCGATGATCAAAACAGACATTCAGATGAGAAGAATGAAGTGGGGTTTAACTGAATACACCATACAAAAGACCAGACAGGCTCTCACATGGAAAACTCGAACGTTTCACCGCCACCTGTGCTTGGGCGGAGAATCACTCTGAAGCTCGAACGACTTCACCTTCCAGTCCTTTATTTCCTCCGTTATAAAACAAAGGCGGCGACAGCAGGCTAACGCGGCCGATTTCCCCTCCGCTAACCAGCTACTTTACCTTGACCAGGAGCAAACCACCATGTTAACTGATCTCCGCCGGCCCCTCTCACCCTCCCCACCTCACCGCCAGTCTGTCGGCTCGCCCGCCATCCTATCCATCTCAGCTCCTCGGGATCAATTTGGCCGGGTTGAACGAGGGGTCAAGGCAATTTAACACTCCTCCTGCATTGTAAAACAGGAGAGGAAGGGTCAGGGCCAGGCAGGTGGCGGTCAACTTTGTGAGGACTGTTTGCATTCCTGTGGGTGTGTGTGTGTGTGTTGGGGGTTTGCAGGAGGGAGGGGTGATTGACAGGAAACAGAAAAACACTACTGCTGCTAAACATCATCATAAAGTGGATTGTTTTGTTTGTGTGTGTGTGTGTGTGTGTGTGTGTGTGTCCTTCCATCTCTATCCATCTCATTTGCTCTGATCTGAAGTTCAGTTTTCCAGATTGGGGACATTTTATACATTTTTGGAAATTTAAAACACATGAATGAACTGACATGTTGCGTCGCTGCTATGAGTAAGAGCAGAGTGGTTTATTTTAAAGTCGATCCCACATGCACCTTCCTACTGCCGGAAACACTCACCAGAGCACCAAATGAACCAAAAAAGTACTTTTCTTTTCTTTTTAACAGAAATTGCAAAGACTTTCAAACAAATTTTAGTCTTCATTTAAAGCAAATATGCTCAGGACAGCCATGGACAGGATGGGGAAGTTTGAAAGTAGCAAGACATTGTTGATTTTTGTGTCTCCATGAGATTTAACAGCAAATACAGATAATAAAGAATAACAGCAGGTTTATCTTACACCACTTGCTTTAACTGCAATCTCTCATTTTTTGCATTTGTTCAAAAGATATTCCTTCAGTGCAAAGTTTGGCGTGTGTGTGCCTGTGTCTCCTTGATTATGTGTGCACAGTTTGTGTGTGTACATAAGTATGTGTGTATGCGTGTGTGTGTGTAATTTAGTCAGTTAATGTTAGTCATTAGCGCTGGTCTCCAGGAACAGGGAAGGAAGGAAGTAATGCAGCAACCATCCTTCTTGGGTTTCGTGGTAATCACCGGGGCAATTATGAGCATGTACGAACACACACACACACACACATGCACACACATATGCACACCCTACCAGTATCAAGCTGGGCTACGGTTTATATCACCGTCTGTTGTCATGACAGTGGCTTTCCTCCTGTGTTTGCAATTTTCCTCCCACGATGTCACCAGATGATGGTGATGTGTTTCATTGAGAAAACTGCACACACCTGTGGGTGGTGGTAAGGATGGGGGAGGGGGAGGTGAGGAGCTCACTTTCACCAATCAGTCGACTCGATCAGCAGCTGCAAATGTTGTAGACAAACACACCACGTCTGAGCTCTTTTACTCGTGTAACAGATGGCTCGGCCCACTTCCTTCCCTTTTTACTGGATATTTATCATATTGTCAAATAGTCACTGAGACGGCAACCGATTCATTCGCTTCCCATTAACCAGATGTTTTATATAATATGATATATGATATGTTTTATATACCAGATGTAGATGGATAAAGACCCATAAAGGATGTGTTTGTGGTTTCTAATGGCTTTATTGGTGCTTTAAAACATTCTTAAATAGCTTAAAAGTGAATTCCAACCATGTGTTCAGAAGCTTTTCACTCAAATGGAAAAACAGAAAAGTAACTTGCATCCTGATGAAATGATTCCTTTCTTTTCTTATTTGGATGCGGTGCTGATAAGTTGTGCTAAGCGTGAACTATCAGTGCGAACAAACTGAGCTCTATGTGTCACCTGGACTCACGTCCCTTAGCGTGTTTCTTCGTGGTGTTTTTTTTCACCGTTTCTCGAGGACTCGTGTTACCAGAAGCTTCTTTCCGTCAGCACAGTATCGCAGCAGTTTGCTAAATCTGCTTAAATCCTCCTTCGCTCGGAGGTTTAACATGTCTGGATTCCGGCGGAAGACTCGAGCCGTTGACACAAAGAGGATATTGATTTCAGGACGTTTCCTCTTCTTTCCTTTCACCTAAGTGTCAGTCCCGACAGGCGGAGGCCCCGACAGGCTGAGGCCCCGACAGGCGGAGGCCCCGGAGGCTCGGTGTCGGAGCTCGGCGTCACACTTCATCCCGGCTACGAAGAAAAAACTTTGGGTCAGAGGTGGTTGAGTTTCTTTTCTGCTGAAAACCCGGAGCCAGCGTGTCTGGCTGACGTAGGTTCAGCAGAGGAATGACATTAAGAAGCTCTCTCTGGAAATTTGAAACATTTTGAAGCATTTTTTAAATTTCCTCTTTAACTTTTCTTATGCATACCTTGAAGTGTCACCTCCACCTGGAACAGTCTGACACCATTGGTTAAGTCCTGAGTTTCTCCATCTGAGTTTAGGAGAGTCTCTGTTCCACAATATTCATCCAAGATTAAATTCATTATCTAGCATCTGTCAGAAATATTCGCTCTGTAAAGGTGTTTTTTCCCTCAGGTAATGATTCACACCTGAGTTACCTGTTTCCTGTAAGAGGTGTCAAATCTTTCAATAACACACGAACGTTCAGCGACTAATTCTGGCAAGACACCCATCTGTGAATTTTAGCACTAAACTAAATTTATGTCCACAGCAAATCACGTTTCACACTTTGATGTTTGATTCAAGAGCCTTTGCGAAGGTTCATCTGCTGGTCATGTGAACGAGTGATGACAAAGAAAAGTCTTTTTATTTACTGAACATAAACTTTCTGAGTTTCATTTCCAGGCGATGCTTTCATTTAAAGTACTCACTTACTGTGTCTTCGGTTTAAGTGGTTCACAAGAGGCTGAGGTCAGTGCCGAGATGGAAACGGAGGCGTGATGAAGGGAGGTGGAGATCATCCTTCAGCTGCTGTTTAAAGGAGAAGTTGAATGTTTTCTCCAGCGATCTCATATGCCATCCCACTTTAAAACAGTGCTTTCTTTTCCCTAAACTTTAAACAATATGAAAGGCAAATGTCTGAGCTACATAGTGCAGCAGTTTCATACTTTATGGGTTTAAATATTCACACTCAGACTCACATAATAAAGCTAAATGTGACACAAAGGTGGCTGCTTGTCAAATATATCAGAATGTAAAACCATCCACCCTCTGGCTCTACACCCTCCCACAACCTCCTCGATTGTTTTGCATCATTCATCACAATTATAGATGGAAAAACTTGGATGTATTATCCTTTGTCCACTTACCAGCAAATGCCATGTGCAATTAAAATTATTAGTCTAATGCATATGTAGGCTATAACACATTTTTATCTTTTTTTTGTGCTGCATTTTTTAAAAATCTGATTATTTAACAGGACTCAAAAGTGGCAGCATGCACCAATTTAGATCTGTGAACAAACACTGGCGTCAGAAGTGTCTGGTGTCTCGGAGCCAATCGGAATTAAGAGCTCTCAGTTACCGTGGTAAAAATCCAAAATAAGTGTTGTTGCGTGACTCGTTGTGATTTTACAAAAAGTGATTTATCTGGCAATCTGCTCCGTCTTAAAGGTTGCAATGAACAGTAAAAATACTGAGGAAAAGTTTGCATTCAGTAGAAGTGGAGTTAACTTTTATTTAATAGATTTAAAAACACGGATTTCAACATGAACCCTCCGGATAAGACACTATTGTCCTCTTGACCCTGACCTCTGACCTTTCTCCCACAAGAATCGATAATCAGACATTATAAAATGAGGTTGGGGTAAAGTTAAGTGTTGAGCGACCGGAGAAAACGTTACATTAGACACACTAAAATATTTACAAGCCTCCGTCGGCTCCTGAGCCTCCGGCCTTCATCGAGTGCCAGGACTCCATCTGAGGCCCCCTCGCTGTTTATTAATGGACCTCCTCTCCTACTTTAACAGAAGGATGGCTGCTGTGTTTACGCGCCCGGGGCCTTTTTTTTAAGATGGAGTATATAACAGGTTAGAGGCGTATCACTGAAGGCTGATTTAAGATGGCTAAGAAGACAATAAAGGAGACTGCAGAGACTGAAAAATGCACTTTTGCATTAAATGAATAAATGCACATTTATTTAAACACAGTGACAAAAGTATGAATGTGGATTAACACCAAATATGGGATTAATATCTTTGCCTTTGTTATTTTTAGACATGAACTGCATGAGTGGCTGTTAACACACCAAGTTTTTCTCAAGGTGTGAAGGATCGCT
>JAVQJZ010170888.1:0-10163 GCA_036025355.1 Leiopotherapon unicolor | reverse complement strand
ACACCGGCCGGAGCGCTGACTTTTAGCTTTTTTAAACCCAAATGATCCACAAAATCTGCAAATCCAGGATCCATATGTGGATACAAGACACGCTTTTCATCTACAACCTACTTTCTTCTTTATGTTCAGTTCAGCCTCTAACTGAAGGATTTAGGTTTTCTTTCTTCTCTTTCCCTGTTTTGTCTTCTTTTTCCAGCAGCAGCCCCTCAAAACGAATGAAGGTTAAAAAAAAACTGACATAAGACCACACAAACGCAGAAACGAGAACACTGTGTGGGAGCCGAAGGTCAAAAAGCCAAAGCTGTGTGACTACATGTGTTCAAGGGTGTGTGCATGTGTTTATCGCGGGCAGATCTCCAGAGGCTGCAGCAGCATTGTTAATACGCGCTCATTTTGGGCCGCACTGAGTGACAGACGGGCTGGAAATGTTCGTTCCCGGCTTTCTTAGGGAAGGTGGCAGCGGCTTTGGCTTTAAGGAAATGACACTTTCTCCCGTAAGATCTCAATCTGGCGGAGCGCGCTGCCAGGCACAACAATGCGGTGTTGAAAATGGGAGTGGGCCGCATTATCCTCCCCTGGCCGACCCGGTTCTGAGCCGAAGGAGTGGTCCGGCTGGCGGCTCCGATAAGCACCTGCCATGAGACTGTGACGAGGAGGGAGCGCCGCGGCACGAACTGTTCTGATTAACACCCCGAGCGACCCGCATGATGTCACCACCACCAAATACTCCAGAGATGAAGTGACCCACAATTAAGAAACAAAGAGATAACTGCAGAGGAAAGAGGCGACTCATCTAAGGTGCAGCATGTGAGCAGGAAAACAGAAGATTCAGGATGAGTAACGCAACCAGGAAGATAAGAGGGAGGAACAGGAGATAAGATGTGGGGGGGCATTACTGCATCCATTTAAATAGATGAACATGCAAGAAAACTCAAATATTTCAGGTTGCATGTCATAATACATTGAGGTTTACAGCTGAGTGAACGAATGAAAAGTGTTTTAATCTCTGATCGATCCAAACTTCATTCGGAAAACAAACATTTTAAATGCTTGACAAGCGTTCAGCATCATTTTATCTCTTTAATGCAACTAAATCCCATTAAAATCTGTTGAGTTTGGGATCACAGCAAATAATATTTAAAAAGACCATTCCTAACATCAGCAGAGACCATCATCAGTTTTCTAAATCTTTCTTTCAAAATGAAACCTGAAGACTAATATTTGTTGATGCTCGTGTTCTTATTGTGCAACTGGACTCCATCAGCATCTGGACGCGACTTTATTCTCCTGTCAGTGGTGGTGGGAGCGTTGGACCCTCTCAGGTCCTAATTACAGAGGCCAACTGTGGGACACGGAGCGGGAGACGTGCCTGGACATGTGGACACAGTCCAACGCACGGGCCCCCTGACACACACACATAAATACACACCTGTAACAGGGCGTCACACACTCAGTAACTACAGTTCGCCAACCACTCTGTCTTTCAGTCTGAAAAAACATTTCATGGTTTATTGAAGCCTTTTGAATTTCTCAGTGGGTGTGGTTTACCACATTAGGGAGCACAATGAGCAGTGAAATGTTCAATCGCAGGAAAATATTGTTTCAGTTCGTTCAGTTTACCTTCCTGTGACTGACAACTCACTTTAAACACTGTTAATTTCCACCCATCTGGTTTTAAGCTGCACGCTGAAACTGACTGTAAGTGCAGCTGCTCTCAGTCGGGTCACTTGTGGTTAATTTAGCCTGACGGGACTCTTAATGGGGCATAAGAGGGTTTTATACTCAGTGTCAAACTACTCAGACCCTGTGTGGTGACACTGTACTTACAAGGACCTAAATGTCTCCAAAAGTTGAGAACAGCCCTTCAAAATAAAGACATTTTGATGCAGCACAGCTCTGCAGTCAGTCAGTCTGCCAGTTCGGTTTAACAATATGAATAATCAAATTAAAGAATAACTTTACAGATTGCATGTACAGACGTCCCTGATCCGCTTAAGAACAAATGACTTTTCTTCTGCAGGTCAAAGTTTCTGCCTTTTACCGAGTGACGCAACAGATTAAATAACTGATATTGAGTGCAGGTGATTTGGTGCAAATTTGCTAAAGACTTGCGAAAGATGAAGTCAGAGTCAGAATATTATTAGTCAAAGTCCTCAAGTTTACTACTATAAAGGATCACTGGGCATGCACGCATCTGTTTGTGTGTGTGTGTGTTTGTGAGTGTGTGTGTGCGTGCCGTCGCGCTGCCTGCGTGCCTCACATGAGCCGTGGAGGCCGGACACAGACGAGCGGCTTCTGACAGGCATTTCAAACCCCTCCTGCCCTCTCCACCGTGTGGCCTCGCCGATAATGGGAACCTGATCGGAGGGAGAGCAGAGCGGGCGGCGGCGGCGGTTTGTGTGTGTGTGTGTGTGTGTGTGTGTGAAGGGGGGGTGTGTGGTCCCTCTTTTGTGAGAAACTCTTCAAAGCGCTGGCCCTCCTATTTGTCCACTGGAGCTCTTTGTAACGGTATCCTCCACTGTCATTTTGCCCCTTTTATTTTTAGGCAGGGCTATTATTGCTCCCATACCCCTCACATACCCCGAGGCTTTGTGTGCAGGACAGGGTCAGGTTTTAACTTTTTTTTTTTCACCCTGTTCGCCTTTTCTGCCCCCTCCTCCACACGGTGAGCGTACAGAGTAATGGATCACACCGTCAGCGGCCGCTCTGCTAATTCCAGGTCTCACCGGGCACAGCGGAGGGCGTCCGGACGAAAAGCGTTTAACCGCTCAGGGACGCCAAAACAGTGATAATGAAAATGTCCTGCTTTTTTTTCTGCTGTCATCATCATTAAATCAGGGAGCACAAACAGCATGGAGACGATCTGTGTTGGTTTTTAGCTGAACTGTTACTGGAAGTCTTAACATGAAATTATTTTTAAAGTGATTTATTATCAACCTGTCATAAAGTTGGAGGCAGGGTAAAGAGACAAATTGAATAAAGAACATACATATGATGAAGTCTGCAGAAAAAGCCAGCTGGCGATAGCGATGACATCATTATATGAAGCTCTGTCCATGTTGGAAGAATCTGGTGTGGTTAAGGTCATTTTAATTTACTAAGAGCCACAGTGCAGTGACATTAAGGCAGATTTTAGCCAGAAACCGAGCTGTACTTCTGTACTGTTTGCTATGTTGGAATAATAAAATTCAATTTGGACACAGGGCACCTCACAGTAACACATCAATATAGAGATCACATTAGGACCCTTAACACTGCAGTCACCCACAAACACAACAAAATCCGAGCGTATTAGCTTCATCAAATACATTTGATGAAATTCCAGAGATGTTAAAGTTTCCATAAGTTTGAGCATCTATCTATCTATCTATCTATCTATCTATCTATCTATCTATCTATCTATCTATCTATCTATCTATGTTCAGGTGGATAGAAGCACTGACAGCAGCAAAGATAACTCAGCTTCTGCAGGGTTTAACAGAACAGAGATGCACATTGTTTCCAGCACTTTACGGTTTGCTTTGAATTTTTCATTTAAGATGAAGACGACACGCAGACCTGAGAGGTGCACCAACACAGCTAATTACACTACAACCTGGACCCGGTCCGACCCGGAGCTCGAGTCATAGTTCTGGTTCCGGTTTGGCCTCAGGGATTAGGTTTTAATGAACCCAGAGTGAAGTTTAAGTGAGTGAGCTGGACTGGGAGCAGCACCGGGGGAACAGATGGGACGTTTGAGGAAGAAGAGGGACCGCAGTGTTTTTCTTGGAGGCTGCGACAGATGCGTGGTGAGCAGCCTGGCAGCCTGTTTGTCTCTCCGGTTGGCAGCCTGCTCACCTGCCAGTCTGTTTGTGTCCACTTCCTGACCCCATGGTGCAGCAGTGCATGCCGTCCCCCTTCCTCCTTCTCCTCCTCCTCCTCCCCACGTCACCCTGTTCCCCCTGTAATATCTGACATGAGTGGATGAATAATAGATCAGAGGCTTTAGCTGCCCCGTAACTCTACCCGAGTGGCAGGACAGGAGGCAGGCCAGCGGCTCCAGCCAGCAGAGGACACATGACCACAGCAGAAAGGCCTTTCAGTGTGACCGTTGATGAGTAAAAGCCACATTATCGCCGCCAGTCAAACACCATGTGGCTGATACGGACGCTTAACCGGCCGGTGCCCACAACTGTGGCCTCAGTGTGCGTCCAGCTGCCGCGCCGCGCACAGCTGTGAGGAGGTTTGAACGGCGAGTTCAGACCGCGTCGTGAAGTTTAAACCGAGGCAGCGCTCACTGAGCTGTTTCTGTGCCTGAAGATCACCTGTCAATCAAACCGTGATGTTTTAACCCTTCATTAAACCCTATTTAGTGATTCTGCAGAAGTGATGGAAATCTTTCAAACAAACAAAACTCTTCCTTCAGGGTTACTTGTATTTTTAACGTGCTGAATGAATTTGACCGTTTTTCTGAAGCTAAGCAGCCATTTTTTTTATAGCTATTGAAAGGGGATGAAAACGGATGCAAAGGGGGGATATGATTCATTTGAGAAAGATGGGAGCCACGTTTCATCGCTCGCCAGGAGAGGGGAGGCAACGCGTCTTTCAACCGGCATGAGGGTTTGTTCCACTGTCAGGGATGAAACAATAAGAGAGGTTTTAGAGATGGGTAAAGTAAAAAGGAAAAAAACGATAAACACGATGAGTCAACGTGCAGCTGCGAGTCCATTTTCAGTTTTTCCTACAGGAAAGCTCGCAATAACCAAGGAACACGTTAAGCTGCATAACAGGAGCTCTGTGTTTTTATCGTTTTTTTAGTTAAAAGGAACTACAGCAATAAAATATTTTTTTTTAATGGTATGCTCGGGGACTTGGTGGTTACCTGCCAAAACATTTCCTAACAAACCCGCTGTGCTATCAGGCTTCCTTAGTTTGATCAAACCTTCCCTCATGTTTCAACACAGACAATAACAGTGAAATCAGCCCTCCAGCGTTATAAGACATTTTAACTACTGCACATAAAAGCACGTCACATTAAAGCTGCAAAAATGTGTTTGTCCACAAGGAGGAAAATTTACTCCAAAAACAAAGTGATCATGATCGACATGTTGACACACCTTTATGTGTTTTAATGTAAATGAAAGTTTATTAAATGTCTAAACAAAAGAAACAAAAATGAGGCCAAAGAGGAAGCAGAGTTAAATGATATTAAGTGGTCAAACGACCACTAAAGAGAAAAGAAAAGATCCCGTCACATCTACGTTTACATCTCATTTTAAAATCCAGATCAGATATAAAGATACGGACTGAACGTGCAGACCACAATGTGAAATCAAACCAAAACAAGCTCAGGAGGCTTGAAAAGGTTTCATCCTCACATTAAACAGTCACATGGTTCAGTCCTGATCAAACACATTGATCAACTGAGCTTTAAAAAACACACAAAAAAAAACGTCTCCTGCTCTGCTGCACGCCGGACTCGGAGGAGAAACTCTAGCCGGCCTGGAGTTGAATAAAGAGTCGATTACAACGGAGCCCAATCAACACAGAGCATCTGATTCACACACTGACCAGAGAATAAAGCAGCACGCTTGGATACTCGCACAACAAATGCACAAAGAGGGCGCACACACAAGTACACAAACACAAACACACACACACACACACACACACGCTGGCCTCTCCGGAGAGGATCGAGTTTCCTTCGGTGTCCAGCGGCTTATTAAACATTAAGCCCAACAGCTTCCCTACAGGAGGGGAAAAAGGCCTCCCCCACCCCTCGCTGCCTCCCCTCTCTCATTACAGCTGTTGAGGTATGAGACAACAAGAGCACGGCCACAACAATGGAGCCCGAGGCCGACAGCCAATCAGCACGCTCGCTGTGGCCTTCGCCCGGCGACAGCAGGTAGGCCTGAGTGGGCGAGATTAACTCTGTTGTCCTTTTTTCACACTGTGACTGAAAAACGGCTTTTCACGGAGGCAGTCAGCAGTGGTGAGGTGACTGATATCAAACAGCTTATACACACACACACACACACACACACACACCTGCACGGAGCAACAACAGGTGGAATTTCAAAATAAAGTACAGTAAAGTAGGAAACTGCAACAAATCAACAAACCAATCACTTAAACTTATCACAGGGCCGAGATACTTCCAGGAAACAAAACCAATCATGACGTTACACACACACTTCTACATATTTCTATTCTACACTAACTGTGCATCAAAAAGCAGACGAAGCAGTCTGAAAGTTTCTGAAGCTCCTTCAGGGGAAATGGAAGAAAAAACTGGGCTTTATAAGGATCAACAAAATCCTTAAATATCTGATTTATTATTACAGGAGCTACGACTCCACCTACAGCAGCTTATAGTTCATTTAAGCTGCTCTCACGAGGACTTTGAGTTTTGTAAACTGAAGAGTGGAAAAATCCAGAGAAAAACGACAGAGGTCGACATTTCTAACAGCAGCTAACAGGTGAGCTCCTGGATAACAACCACAAGATTATAAAAAGTGAATAAACACTGAATAAATGTAAAATCTAAAAGCAGCAGCTGACTTTGTTTTACGTTTTTCATTCAGCAGCGTCCAGCCTGCTCTGAGGGGGTTTCTCAGCTTCTCAGGTGTTGTGGCGACACTCCCTCAAGTGTGTGTGGTTGGTAGTTTGACACCTGATACCTGACAACAAGGCAGCAGTGTGTGTGTGTGTGTGTGTATTTGCAATGGATGGCTTCACACAGGCTAAATTCAGTAAAACACTAATCAGCTCCATGTGACTGGAGAAGTTTTACCTGGACAACAGTGCCACCTGCTGGCAGAATCTGCATGAACAGCTTCTACTGCTGATAATACTGCTACTACTATTACTACTACTCATACTAATAAAACTAACAATAATAAGTACACTTATTAGTTTTTTTTTCAGCTAGTAAATCTGCACTTTTCTTCAGTACTTTGCTACTTTTGCTAATGAAAAATACATTTTCTGCCACTTCAAAGCGCATTTCATATCAAATGATCAAATTTCATATCAAACAAAGCCAAAAGAAATTGTGCTTGCACAAGATATGAGAAACACACATGCAAAATGTACCAGGATTGAAGATAAAGTGGAGAAAATATGCATGTGATCAAAGTACCCACATACACAAATGACTTTCCTTTGATTGGAATAATATTATCAAGACACAAACTGTGTTTTCATATGAGTGAAAATGAAAAAAGTTAAAGTTTGTCCAAACTGCTTGAATCTGAAACATAAAGCAGATCTTTGACATTAATACTGGACATGTTTGCACTCGATCAATAAATTTTTGGATTGATTCAATTTGAGCTCCACATTTTACAGTTTTCACCTCAGATCCTCGAACAGACCAATATTGATTTTACTATTAATTAATTCCATTTGATCAGCCGAATGCAAATCAATATTTCTCTCAGTGAGGTAGAAAATAACAACAGTGCCCTTTAACAAGTTGACCTGCTGTGAAACCAAACATTATCAATTATTTCAATTATTAGCAAAAACCCAAAAGAAAGAAGCTGAAGCTGTCCGATATGTGAGGCTGGGTTTGGGGGAAACGTGTAGAAAAACTCTGCACGAGAATCACAACCTTTAAAAGCAGATCGGAGCAGAAACGCTCAGCAGAGGCACTTAAAGAAAAGTCCAATTCAAAATGGCCGTAAAGGATCAGCGAGTTTCATCCTGACATGAAACCTCCTCTCAGCCTCGACGTCACAAACGCTTCGGAGGCTTCAGCCATCATGCGACTCTGATCTTCATCCTCACATCATCTCATTTCAGGGGTCTTCCTCTTCTTCTCCGCTCAGGCAGGTTTCAGTAACGCTGCATTAGCAGGCCGCAGACAGAGCGCAGACACTCGACTGATCGAATTAGCAGTCATATTGGATTAGTCTGAGAAGAGACGAGCCTCCTTCAACGTCCTCTTGAATCGCAGTTTGTGATGCTACGGGGAGGGGGGGGGGGGGATTAATGGACCACTTTTTTTCTCTTAAGAGGAATAAGACGAGTGAAGAGGAGGAAGAGAAAATAAGCAGCCTAACACTGAATCCATCAGGGAAAACTGAATATAAATAAGTGATTTATGAATTATGGTGAAGACATCTGAGGTCGTCTCTCTTCCCTGAACAAATCTGAACAACAGGGACTTAAAACTAAAAGAAAACCAACCAACGTTGTTCTACAAACAGGGAAAATCTCCCAAATGCCTGATCCTATAATATGCAGCGAAAACTACAATAAAAACGTAATCTACGTCCACCATCATTGCCACAGGTGAGAATCCTCATATCATAATTGGCAGCTCAGTTTCAGATTTCTCTCCATCGTTTATTTTTCTCAATCAGTGTGTCCAAACATCGTCTTTTAAAGAAGAAGAAGTGGTAGTTTGATTTCTGTCCATCGTGTTTTTCTTGCTTTAAAATAGAAACACAGCGACACGATTTAAGTAGCAGCAGCACCAAACTCTGATCTGATAATCGATTATAGACTCATCAATCATTCAACAAAGCATCAATGTGCATTAAAGGATCGATTATTTCCCTCAACACTTCTAAGAATATCTCTTTTTCAGGATGGATGTCGTACAAACATTTGTGGTGTTGTTGTGGGACTGCAGGTGAGTTAAAGAGGCCAGACTGAGGCGAGCTGCTCTTGCAAAAGCCTGTTAAAGCGCTGATAAATCAGAGAAGCTAAAATGATTCAACATTAAAAGCATTCAAAGATTCAAAGGTTTATGTTCACATGAAAAAGTTCTGCTGATGCTGAAACCTGCAGGAGTGGAAATAAAGTCTGAACTCAGTTAGGACGACCTCTAGTGGAGGAAATGTGTTTTTTACAGGACTTCTAAAACATTTTAAAACCACAGAAATATTTAAATCACAACAGTAAAATACAAAGTGATTATTCATCCTGTTGAGCTGCACTGTAATTTAACTGGTAATTAACTAAAATGATAAATAAGTGAAGAAGTTTACAACATGTTTAATCTTACAGGCCGGTAAATCCTGGTTTAATAGTTTTAGCAGCTTTAGTTTTAGTTTCGTCGAGCTTATTGCATTTTAGATGATTTAATTTTATTTTCTGTTTTACTGTTTTATTTATTACAATTTTTGAAAAATCTAAAGTTTGATGTCCTGAATGAAAACATAGTAAATGTGTGCAGGTAGAAACATACAATATACAATGGACATCACTCTACAAATGAAGACAGTGATAGATAGTGAAGAGATGCAGTGAAACGTTTTCAAAGTGAGTTTACCTCATTTAAAATACAGATTTTTCTGATATTTGTTCAACTTACAGGCCTGTTTAGCTTGATGAGCAACATGAGCCAAAGCAAACAGCTGAGACGCACACAGACAAACTGCAGAGACATTTTAACCCTCACAGAGCAAATTGAACTCACCTTGTTGGATGCTGAGGCTCATTCTGCTTTCTGTCCTGCACATCAAGCTTTTTCCAGCAGCAGCTCAGCAGATTAGCAGCAATGACAAGATTCACCTGCTTTGTTTCACCAAAAAGCTGCTTTTAACCTCCTCCTGTTTGCTGGTTTCTCTTCATTTCAGGGTTTCTTCCTCAGTGTCACAGCAGCTTCACACTGGCCTTCAATCAGTTTTATTTCTTCAGTCCAAACATCAAACTTCAGCGGTTTTCTTTCCTGGTAGGCCTCAGTCAGGGTGCAGTACCGCGTTTGACCACACGGGTTTAATGACAGAGGGGGGGCGCTATTTCACTCATTTTCAGGAAACGACAGAAAGTGGCAGAAAGAGATTTTTTTTAGACGCTGCACAGGAGAGAGGAAGGAAATGAATAAAGTGTCTGTTATTTGGACGACAATTGTAAAATTTTACAAAAATAATAATATGATACACAAAAAGTGATTTCTGCACATCCTCTTTCGCTGTCCTCTGATCGACAGTGTTAAATCAATGAAGTTTGTTTATTGATCTGTTCACCTGTCCTTGTTTTTCACCTGGTTGTGTGGGGTTTGTCATCTTGCTCTACGATTAATAAAAATAAAATAAAAAGTAAAGAAAAAACCTTACAGAATTTCAATCTTTATTTCACTTTGTACACGTTTGAACAAACACATGGAGGCACAATAATCCAACTTTTCCAACTCTAAATATTTTCTACTCTTCCAAACACTACTTATTAAA
>JAVQJZ010170886.1:17500-26618 GCA_036025355.1 Leiopotherapon unicolor | reverse complement strand
TGAAGAAGCAGGAGAGTCGAAGCTTTAACTATGAGCACAGTTTGTCTCTAAACTTCACCAACTAGTTTCTCTTTAAAGTTACAGCACTTTCCATCTTTATCATCTAGTAAAAAAACATCTGCTGAAGATTATACTGATGATTTTTACAAGCCAGAGGATGATGCATGCACAGAAAGAGACGATTCATAACAACCAAAAAACTACAAACTCCATCACTTCATATTCTTGCAAAGTCTGCGGTCCTGTCGTGTCTCTTGTCTTGTTACGTGACGTCTCCGTGTTTCCAGCTTCACAGAAAACAGGTGTGTGTCCACGCATCTGTGTGTGTGCGCGCGCGAGTTACATATGTGTAAAAACAGGATGTTGGAGGGAACCGAGAGGCCGACCCAGTCAGGACACAGACATCCTGACGAGATACGAACACACACTCATATGCTAAGACAAACATGCACACACACACACGAGGTGATGACAAGTTAATGCAGAGAAAAACACACATGAAGGGAAACCAGCACACACGCGCTGACCTCCTCACTGTCACTTAGTCGAACAACTTTAGCAACAGACTACAATTCCCATAATTCCCCGGGGAGACGGACGATCTCAAACTGCTGGACGCTGCAGCCTCTCAATTTACTCGAAGCTCCATAAAAACTTTATTTTGACATCCTGCGGTTCAGACCTCAAATTAAGATCAACCGCTGCCTATTTTAGATTTGGCCGAATGTTTTCTCAGACACACACACACACACACACATTTTAAGATGCCTCTAAGCTGCTGGTGGATTTATCACAATGGCTCCTTTCTCTCTGTTCTGCTCTGGTCTCATGTTTCCTTTTGTTTGTCTGATTAACGTCGCTGCTCCTCAAAGGAAATTTACAGATTTAGTTCAGGGTTTGAGATTTGAGACGTTCTGAATGTGCTGCTGCTGCACAATTACACTTCACAATCAAATGAATAAAACAAAGCACGCGTAAAGAAACATGCATTTGTTGAGCACTCACCCGACACACACACACGTCAAATGACTGATTGTTGCACTGGACCAGTTTATAGTTCATTCACTCATCTTGAAACTTTAGCAGCAACTTTTTCTTCTTGAATAAAGTGAATGAAGTCATGATGTTTTTATTTTTTTTAGGAGGCTGCTGTTTACTCCGCTGGATCGTCTGCTAACATCGTTACATTCAAAGTCACAGTACTGCAAGCTCACGGACGAATGAAGGCAGCGGCCAAAGTAGAGCCTGAAAAGAGTCGACAGGAAGCCTCCAGTCAATAAAGAGGAGTCTGAACCCCATTAAACAGTGAGGGGTTACACACACACACACACACACACACACACACACACACACACAGAGGCTTATTACAGATGAACTGTTTCTAAAAACAAGACTTTGATAAGTTGAGCTTCACATGTGAGAGAGCAGACAACCACCGTTTCTGTTGGGTTTGGGCTGAATTATTAATGCATTTTAAACGTCAGCACGAGAGCAAACAAAGTCATAAAAGGTGTGAAAAAATCAAAACAGAGAGGTTTTACAAATCTGTTTCTGCACACAGGACCTGCACAGCGTTGTGTTCACACATACGGATGCACACATATACAATCTCACAGCAGCCCTTCGCCCGTTTAGCGGAGGCCAAAAGACTAAAAGAGCTGAGGCAGGAAGGTCCCAGTCGAGCTCAGCCCGAACTACCATTTATCAAAAAGAAAGAAAAAAAACTCTCCTATCTCACCGCTTCATCTGCAGCTCAACAGATCAGTGAGCTGCGGCGTGTCCTACATGTGCGACCTGGTGCAGAGGCAGAGAAAAGGCCGGAAATATGATGGATGCAGTTAAAGTCGAGTTACAATCACATGCTTCACTTCTACGTCATGAACTTTCTTTTCTCTTTATCACACTCGTGTTGCTCCCGTCAGAAACCAACTTACAGTCACAAACATGCGGCTGCGTAAATTTGATGTCTTGTAACATCTGACCCCGCTGAAGCTGAGCTAAACTTCTTTTTCTGCTTTCAAGTAAGTCAGATGAAAGCTGAAAATCGTAAACACACAGTTTAAGCTGCGACAGAAAAGTTGGCGTGCTCCTCAGATGACCGACCGTCATCTGAAGTCTTCACATTTTTGCTGCTTCTCTTAAACTCTGCGTGATCAGTCAGCTGAGAGCGGTATTTTGCTGCAAGCAGTGACTTCTTTTCATCAAGTATTTTGATCTCTTTAAGATGAAGGCATCTTTGATTTGTTTTGTGTTGTGACTTTTCTCTTTACAGGAACACGACATGTTGGACTGACGTCTTTCTGTTCCAGTGAAAACATTTCACGTCCGAACATCCTCCTGGTTCACTGTGGCGTTTTCAGTTCTTGAAAAGCAGCCTGTTTGGCGTTACGACAGAGGCGGTGGCGTTCCCTGCCTTCTCAGCATATCTGAAACTGAGCCCTGAGGGGTTTCTGACCCCCCCCCCCCACACTCCTCCGGGAGATGGGAGAAACACGGCGAAGGCAAAAACGTTCGGCTCCGTCAGCAGCTCCGGTCAGGGTTTGTCGCAGGACTCGAGGGGAGTGAAGCGATCTGTGTTAAAGGTCCACCAGGAGAAACTGTCTGTGTTGTTCTGCTGTGTCACGTTACATCCATCCGTTCAACTCTACAAATCCCACAGCCCTTAAACGTGGGAACAGACGCGGCTTCTCTACTTAGGAGACGCCAACAAAGACAAAGATAACCCGACACACTGACCGAGCAGCGAAGTCGACTCCTCTTTCCTCCATTTGTCTTGGCCTGATCATTACAAACACACACATTTCTTTTCATCTGCAGGCACACACATGCAAAGAGTGGCCTGATAAGATAACAGCAGACGAGGCGGAGGTAATAAAAACAAAAAAAAACCTGCACGATGCAAAGCAGAGTGGTATTTCCGCTGCTACTCTCTCCAACTTTAAAGTGTATTCCTGCTTTATCTCAAAGGAAAAACAAGGTACAATGTGAGTGATGGTCAAATGACACCAGCATTCAACTGTATTAAAAGTACATGAAGCAATCTGTATGTATGTAATATTAATCTGGTCTTCGCTGTTTGTTTTACACTCTGAGAGACTCCATTTACAAACCACATGATATCTGACAGCAGTGTTTACAACATTCACTCCTCCACTTTCTCAGCCAGCCGTCATGTCGCCGTTACTTCGACGAATCAGACGGCGACCTCGAGGCGAAGAGCGGCAACACTTCAGACGTCGGGCTGAGGCAACGGGAGCGAGAGCCAAACAGAATCTGAGAGGATTTTTTAATGATGAGCGAGTGTTTGGAGAGTCAGGCGGCGATTCTGCGGTGTCTCAAACTCAGCAGGAATACAAATGAGCCCTCTCAGGATCTACCTACTATCATCACCTGCCCTCAGAGCTTAACGACCTGTAGTTACCCCTCCGCTCCTCCTCATCAACTCTAATTACCCTCTCTCGTTTTCACTGTTAGATGATTAGGAGCTCGGCAGCTCCGTCGCACCGAAAGGCGTAACGAGTCTTGTAAAATCAGACACATCCTGTAAAGAGGAGCGTCTGAGTGTGAGGTTAGCAGAACGATTTATACTCCACTTTTTGTCCTGACATTACCTTTCACTGCAGCTCACGTCAGGGATTTAAATATAAGTCGCTAAACGAAGGAGAAATGGAAAGATGTTCAAACAAAACTGCACAAGAACATTATTACAGGACTCAAACACCAAACTTAATCTGAACATTGCACTGATGGTTTTCTGTTTTTATCATGATTGATTATCAAGTTTGTCATTTGATGGACAAAAAGATAAAAGATAATAACCACCGGTGTAAACAAAACACGATTACAAGATAATTAAAGTCCTGAGTGACTTCAACAAAAAAAGTCAAATTAATCATAAAATTCATTTTAAAAGGCCTCATTGGGGAATGACTGATAAACTAATTAAACATCCACCAGTTGACGAACATGTTTGGTAACCATAAAGTCATTATTGGGTGCTGTAAATCTCATCATACTGCATGTTTCTGCCCAACCAGGTGGGTAAACTATCCTTCAAATTTAAAAAAGGACAATAAGCAGAGTTTAAGTTGGGTTGGTGTAAAATAATAAACTCTCTGTTCCTAATAGTCGACCTTGTTTCTCCTTCGGCTGCAGCAGCGTGATGCAGCAAAAAGCAGCAGAGACGAAGCTGCTGCATTATGATGACCGGCTGTGGCTGAGGGGGGGGATTAGCCTTGCTAACCGCCGTTAGCAGCTAAATCTGTCCATCCAAAGCCAGCCACCATCAGACGGGGGAATGAAGCGGAGCAGAAAATCAATTTACAACGGCCCTCGCTCAAGGTTGCCTCCCAGCAGCCGCCTGAAGGTCGAACCCGCGCGGGAACCTTGTTAGTGCGAACGACGGTTTGTTATCTGATGTGTTGTGTTTGTCTTTTGGGCAAAAAAACAATCCGCCGAGCCAAACTGAGGGAAAAGTTGAGATAATTTAAAGTGATGGCCACGACGTAAACACTGCTAAACTTAGAAAGAGTCTGCTGGTCAGACAGATGAAGGGTCCTGAGCTGTTTCTGTGTTGATATTGTTTAATATTTTACTGAATCTGAAAGTGAAGACTCTCCAAACTACAGCATAAACCTTTTCCAGCTGCTACTAAAAAAAAAAAGCGGAGCAACAGTTTTCTTTCTGTCTGGTGAAGCTCAGGAGTGATGCTGAGCCAAGCTCATCTCTTTTTAAAGCTAAAAGGTGCGATTGATGCTTATTCCAGACCAGATAAGAAGCCCCTCCCTCCCCCCGAGCAGGCCAGAGGTGGAGGAGTTATCACGGGGGGAGGACGAGGAGTCAGGCCGCCTCATCTTCAGCTCCGTCACACCAGACGAGATTATGAAGCGCTGCGGCTGAACGGAGATAACAGAGAGCGCTCGAGAGGGAAGCCGGGAGACACTCGAGATGCTTCCTGGACAAAAGTATGTGGACGCCTGAGCATCTACGCTTTAAGTCATCACCTCGATCCAAAACCATGAGCGTTAATCTGCTGCTCAGACAGCCTCCACTCATCTGGATTTTCCTGCAGACGCTGAACCTGCTGCAGGGATTTACTCCCGTTCAGCAACAAGAGCTTTAATAACGTCCAACACTGATGCTGGTGATAAAATCCGTCCCACAGTTGGTGTTATAGCTCATCACAAAGGTGTCCAGGTTCCTCCACACCAAACGGGAAAAAATGTTCTTTATAGAGCAGCACCAAACGTCTAAAATATCAAATGTGGCATCAATGAAAACAGGTCAAATGTAAAGAAAAGTGTGTGGACAGAGGTGTGATCAGCCAACCTGATCACACAGGATAAACTGAAGGGCATGCAAACATCAAACTGCAGGAGCACTTGTTGTTTTCCTGGACGCACATTAACATGCAGAAAATCGAGCGTGTGTGTTTCAATAAAAATCCCTCTGACCTAAAACATCTGTGTGCTGCCGTTTCTAACTAATTAAATTCAAATAATGCTTTTATTTCCCTTTTCACAGATCATTTTTCTGAGACAGCGAATGAGAAATGATCCTAAATCCGACAATAACAACGTGAGAGGAAACGCAAGTAAAAACCGAAGAGACGACAAGCGTGACCTCAAAAAGCCTGAACTGCAAGTGACGAACTTCAGAGGATATTTTAGAGGATTCAGGACTTTAAAACGGTGAAAAGAAATTATCCAAGATGACAAGGTGTTGGCTAATTCAAGTTTTAAGAATATAACGTCATCTAATACAGCAGTTTTTGCAGCTCGCTGGCCGATAACAACCCCGCTGTTAAAAACCGGAGGAGTCGGTGGTTCCCTCGGCAGGTGGCCGAGCGTGATGACAGACCGGCCGAGGAACTTCTGGCATGCCGATAACGCGGCGCTCTGCTTACGACTGTAAAACACTGGCGCGAATCCTCCTGTCTGCTCCGGAGGAACAGCTGTGCTTATTAGCCCCCCCAACACCACGACAGCTCCATCTTCATCTGAAAGGGATGAAAAAACGCTGTACTCTCTCTTTTCTGCAGTCACCTCACTGTTGATGCAAGGACAAGCAACAGACTGATGCTCAGCTGAAACAGAAACTAGATGATGATTTAAAAATGAAAGTTTAGTACAGAGGAAAATTTAAGATTTACATCAGTCTGAATGCCCAAAATGATACCAAGCTAAACTGGAATCAAAGTGATAAACTGTAGTAAAACCTCAAACTTTAATAAACCATTCAAATAAAATAACCTGCATGTTCGTTAACTAGCAGCTTTCTTCGTTCCTGCGTTGAACTCTCAGGCTGCCATCGTAGGCATGAACGTGGATCGTGTCAAATGTACATATGAGTGAACCAAACGGCTGAGAAAAAACACTGCTCTGTAGCGCCACCAGTGGTGAAAAACTTCATCTAGAAAAGATCTGGATCCTTCCTCCATCTCCTCCAGCAGAGACTGCACATCTCTGGTGTAAATTTTAACAACCTGCAGCAGCGAGACGTGACAGGACACATTAAAGAGTAACTCGTTTAACTAAACCGGACACGGATCTTCCTCCTTTATCGTCACACCGTCCTGACCGTCGTTCTGTCAATCTGTCGCTCCTCCCTCCTTTTCTCCATCACAGCGTCGCCTTTTCATCTCCATGAATCTTTCATACCGTCTAACGCTGTCGACAGATCCTGCCCTTCCTCCTGTCGACACACCCGGGACCTCTCACCGCTCTCTGTCTGTCTGTCTGTCTGTCTGTCTGTCTGTCTGTCTGTCTGTCTGTCTGACAGCCTGACCTACTGTGTGCTTCCTCCTCTGTCTTCTGTGTCTCTACCTTTACGCCGCCGCCTCTTTCATCCTTTATTTGATCTCCAGAGGATTCTCTTTTCTCTGCTCCTCCGTCTGACCTCAATATGTGACAGACCGACAGACAGACAGACAGACAGACAGACAGACAGACAGACAGACAGAGTCCACGCCCACCCGGACCACACACAGGATAAACTGAAGGGCATGCAAACAACAAACTGCAGGAGCACTTGTTGTTTTCCTGGACGCACATTAACATGCAGAAATTTGAGCGTGTGTGTTTCAATAAAAATCCCTCTGACCTAAAACATCTGTGTGCTGCCGTTTCTAACTAATTAAATTCAAACCTAATGCTTTTATTTCCCTTTTCACAGATCATTTTTCTGAGACAGCGAATGAGAAATGATCCTAAATCCGACAATAACAACATGAGAGGAAACGCAAGTAAAAACCGAAGAGACGACAAGCGTAACCTCAAAAAGCCTGAACTGCAAGTGACGAAGGAAACACTTCTCAAATCAGGTGTCGGCTGAAATAAGTCAGTCTGGACTCTGCGCACACACACGCACACACACACACACACACACACACACACACACACAACAACACTCTCACAAGACCTTTAAGAGCTCTTATCTGCGACTGTCAGTTGGCGAACGTGTGAAGGGAGGAAAGGGCAGTCGAGAGCGTGCTGCATGTGTGTTTCCTGTCGGGGCTCTAAATATCAGACACACACACCTCCTACTTACACAACGAACACATGAACACACACACTGGGGGTCTCTTCTTCCCTAAATATTACTACTGTCCTATTTCTTTAGCCTCCCTTTTTTTTGCCGAGACCTCATTTCCCACAACCGCAGATGTGGGAAGAGATTTTCCATCAAAATTCAACTTGTCATCATCAACACAGATTAAAGGTGTCAGCAGTCCCACTTTTCTAATAAATCACCCTTTTTTAAGAGTTTGTTACTGTAAGAAAATCAGGTAAAAACTAATTTATCGAAGCTTCATAAATCAGTGATAAGCCCTTAATAAGAACAGATGTTGAGTAATTAACTATTATTTATAACTTAAAGAGTTTTATTATTTACTGCAACTAAAGATTATTTTCATTAACGATTCATGTGCAGATTATTTCCTTTACTAACCAACTAATCTCAATAAAACATCAGAAAAGAGCGAAGTCTGCACATTTTCACACAACAAACCCCAAGCAACAGTCTAAAACTACAAAGACGTTCAGTTTACAATCACGTATCACAAAGAAAAAGCATAAAATCGAGACGTCTGAGAACCTGGATCAGCAGGTAGTTATTTTTCCTTAAAAACAATTATACCATCGATTTATCGAAGTAATGATCCGTCCTTTTACCTGTGGAGGAGGTTGTTAAAGTCTCTCCGCCGGCTCGTCGTCTCCCTGACTGACCTCCAGACTGTCTGACGGCCGTCTGGCCTCAAGTCCTCAGACAGACTGTGTCACGAGGAAAACGCTCCCTGGAAACGCCGCGGCCGCCTCTCCATAATTCAGCTGCGTGAATTAGATCTGCTGCATTATTTAACCGTGGCACAGTTGCAGGGGCCAGTTCGCCCTCCACCTCTAAACCCCCCCGCTGATCCAAATCTGTCACTTCACCTCGCACTGAGCTCAGGCTGACGGGGTCCTTCTGGACACACACACTCACACACACGTTGACATATGCATACACACACCTAGCGCCCCTTTTTCCTCTGCAGAAATATGTGCAAAGATGCAGCCTCTGAATTAATTTATGAGCTCACACACACACACAATATGAAAATGCACATGTGCACACATGACATACACACTCACACACTTTAACACACACATACATTAAATCCTCTGTGCTTTCTAGGACACTGTCCCACCTACTAAATGGCCACCATAACCCAGAAATCTCCATTAAACTTCAGTATTAAAACCTCACATGCACAGCATGTATGAAGAAGGTGTCAGTGGGACGGTGGTCGGAAATAATTCAACTCTAAACGGCATTTCTGCACGTTAAATGTTCAGCTGTCTGATTAAAATGGACAAAATTATTTTTCTGCTGCATTTGGACGAAGGCCGCTTGTCTCCCTGATGTGTTAGTGTGACGTGTTGCTTCTCGTATCGATGCAAAAAAATGTATAAAAGCTCATCAGACTCCAAAACATCAGTTATTAGAGATCATTGTGTTGAACAGCTGCATAAACTACGACCTTCAGCAATTATTTCTTACATATTTTCAAATTAGACGCCTCTTATTCGGCCGAACATCTCAAACATGTAAAACAAAAGCATCCATGCGGCTATAA
>JAVQJZ010170886.1:0-15000 GCA_036025355.1 Leiopotherapon unicolor | reverse complement strand
GTGGGGATTTTTCTGATGTGTTTTCTCAACATGTGCCGTACCTGCAGCAGGCGTCGGATTAGTGTTAAAGTGAAGATTTAGAAATCTGTTTTCTCCAGCTTTTCCATTTAGCAGACGCGTCCGTCCGTAACGATCTACGGCGGCCGAGCAGGTAGAAAATGTTTATTTCCTCGCTGGCAGCTGGAGGATCTGCAGACCTCCCACGCTCGCTCATCACTCCACCAGAAATCCTCCATAAACAAACCGCGGCTAAAAAAAGGCTAAAAAAAGCATTCACGCCTCCGTATGTGATTGTTATCCAAGGTAGATTAAATACATCAGGTCAAAAGGGAAATATTTGAAAAAGAAATCTCAACAATATGATATAAGCTCATTTAAAATATAAAACATAAAATAAGCTCAAACTATAATTAAACCTGGACAGTATCTGAAACTGGCGATTGAGCGTTATAACACCGACCCCATCGAGATAAATGAGCACTCAAAGACGAACATTATGAAAGTACTGATGAGCTTTCACGTCTAATTTCAGGTGTTAGCAGGTTAAATGAACTAATGGTGACATGAAGTACTATTTCACAATAAAAGCTCAGATCAGAAACATGTAATAACACAAAACAAGTGACTTTAAGCACATTTTGCTGACAATACTTTTGCACTTCTACTTAAACTGTTCAATAAAGCATCTTTTCACTTCTGCATGTACTAATTTACCTCCCAGTGATAAATAAATTCTTTAATTTCTTATGTCATTTCATTATTCGTTGCAGCTTCCTGTTGTCCTGCACACGCTCAAAGAGACGGCGAACACACGAGGACCAGCTGTAATTAAGTCCGGTGTCTTCTCGCCAAGCACTGCTGACGCTCGCTGAGGCCGACCAATACTTCATTACGGCTTAAGTGAAGAAGGAATCGATGGCAGCGAGCAGAGCCGAGCGGTTGGGACTGTTCGGCCTCCGTCTGGCTTCACTGTCAGGCATCAATCACGGACGAGGGAGAGATAGATGGAGGAGAGGAAAGAAGAAAAAAGGACTGAACAGCAAAAGCTTTGAAGAGGAGAGAAGCGCTGCAGACTGCTGATAGGAGCGACGCTTTTTAGTGATGACATTAACAAAAGAGGAGTTTTGTTGCGAGATGAGATATCCAGCGGGCGGAAAAGTGACGCCGAGCACTTAAACCGCCCCGGATCCGATCTGCAAACGACGGAGATAACATCATAAATCTCTATCAGACGTCAGAATATCGCCAAAGCTGAGGCAGGAAAAGTGCTGCAGAACAACGCCCGAACAGAGAGAAGCTTTAAAATACAACGAAGATCAATGAAAGCAAAGAGGAAAAGAAGAGAGGAAATCTCAATAAAAGATAAAAAACCTCTGATGATTCAAACTATATGAACTAGCTGGAGCAGATATTTTTCCTCTAATGTTCGAGCATTAATCTCTCAGGCCTCTCACACCGAAATGAGCTCAATTCACGGCCTTATTTCACTTTCCACGTAGCGGGAGTGAAAACGTGGAGCTGTGAAATTTGAATTTCTGCACTGAAAGGAAAAAGGGTCAGTAATGGAGTATATGAGATTACACGTGGCAGGAGAAAAAGTTCAGAGTGACCTGAAGTCGACTCTGGTAAAAGTGTCATTTATCATAAAAATAGTCAGATTTGCTGGTTTGTAGATTTACTCTCTGAGATGTTTTCTGAAAAACTAAAGCATCTGAAAAATACAAATTTGAGTGAAAACACTTAGCAGCATATAACCTCGAGCTTTTATTATTTTATTTTTGCAAAACTTTATGGCCCTCGAAGATAAAGATTCATTAGGTGATGAGTTATAAAGTTTTAGTAGCTCAGATTAAACGACAGAGGAAACACCTGAAAGACGACCTGTCACTTTCAGATTCGTTAAAATATAGTGTTAGTCAGTGCAGCTCTTATGTAACTGCTGGTGGACGTTTTCTGTAGAAATTAATTACATTATTTTACATTTTAAGTGTAAAATTTAAACTGCACTCATATCAAATAATACTTCTGCTCTCCAAAACTCTCCCAGACAATAATAAAAGAATGAACCAGGCTGAAATAAAGACTCATCGCTCGACAGGTGCTGAAGAAATCATCAGTTGCTAAAGTCCTGAAAACATCCAGAAGCTCTTTTATCTCCACGTGAGACGCTCAGACTCGAGGCCAAATATGAAATTGCTCTTTTTCAAGCCAGCGAGCCTCCGAGCTCAGAAACAGTCCAACCTCTTCACTCTCCAGCGACTACCTGAGCCGACACGGAGGCCTCAAAGCCTTTTTTCATGTGAGACACGCTCAAACTGTGCTAATCCAGATTAACGTCTGGTCCAGGTGGAAATCCAATTAATACAATAGCTTGTTACAACCGTGAAATCGTGGTGAGATTTGCTCAGAAAAAGTAGAAATGACTTGGGTTGAGTTTCCAAAAGTTTCCAGTCTCCAAAACAACAAAGATCTTTCAACGTGTTTCTTTAGATATCCCGTAATATGACAAACATGGTGCAGGTGTGTCGTTTGATTCACAGTTTGTGCAAATATACGCACGAGTATAATCAGTTTTCAACATCTACACGTGTTCGGAGAAGGTTTGTCAGAGATGTGTCTGAACATGAGTCTTCCCGCATCCTTTTTACTGCCTCGACTTCAGTGAGAAATGCAGCGTTCGTGTTGTTTCAGGCGGGAGGCGGCTCTCGATACAGACGATATAAACCAGCTGACCTTAGTCCAAAAATGGCGATCCTGTGACGGGGAAAAGAAGCATTCCTGAAATACTAAAGTACACTTGGCACAATAATGCATCTGTCCAAAGATAGCCCTGCAGCGCTGCCTTGGACTCAAGTCATTGAAAAACAAAAAGAGCAGGAATGCTGCAGGCCGTCGGAGCCGTTGGGATTACGTAAGAGAAAAATCTGAATCATTTGGTCAAATCAACCAACACAAACCAACCCGTCGTTATGAATTATGGGATTTCTGTGCATCACGCGCATATTTCAAAGTAAAAGTCTTCATTTAAAACACCACGTGGGAACGATCAGGAGCCCTGAGCTGTGATTGTGGTGATTCAGAGCCATTTTTCCATTTTCTGCAGCAAACATGACAAACTACACGCTGAAGTTTAACCACCTCGCTGAACAGCTTCCATTAAATCTACAATAAATGCAGGGCGGTCTGTGGATTTTTCTTGGAAAAAGACATTGCTGCTGTTTTGTTTTCTTTATATTTTTCCAAAGAAGAAGAAGCTTTGAACGGCACCAAAAAAAAGATGTAAACTCATTTCATCTGCACACCTCAGAAAATAAATCCAATAATTTGGATTTAAACTGTAAATTCAGGTGTCAGATTTCTTTTTAAGTTGTCATCCACACACAGGGATGATTTTAAAGTTTACTTCTTTGACAACAATACTGAATTTACACGGAAATCTTTCAAACTTGAGACTTCACACGTTGCTGACAGATGTTTTTATAAACACATCAGACCCAAGCAGAGTTCAGCTCCTTTTAAAGTCAACTGCATCGATTGTTTGAGTGTTAATGTCAGATTATATTCACATATTTCCACAGAGGATGATGGTGGATTTGAAGCCGTTTTGCTTCCATTTCGATTTACCGGCCGTTCTTTCCATCATAACGGAGAAACTACAGCTTGCTGAGAACGATTTCCTTCCTCCTGGCCGCTCATAATTACAGTCCGTTAATCTGATGTAAGGTAAACTCCATCAGACAGACTGAACATGGACGGACTGAAACGTGATAACTTGGCCACATTACACCAACAAACATCCCATAATACAACGTGCCTACACTGTAAAAACAAGAGCCAGTACTTGTTCTAGTCAAACAGAAACATCTGACAGAAAATGTGTGTGATGGAAAAATAATATTATCTGATGTTCGAGCCTTTATAGTAATAATAACAGCAGAGCGCGCGCACACACACACACACTCACACACTCACACACACACTCACACACACACTCATAGTTTGCCAGCAGACACCTGGTTGTCTCCGCGGTGCGCACATGGTGCAGAAAGAAGAAGGAGGTGTGAACCATGAAATAAAACATCGAGATCAACAGAAACAGCTGATAAATTCAGTTTTAGTGTAAACAAACCTCAACTTTTAGGAATATTAAGATGAATCATAACTCAAATAATATTTTTAATATCTAACATGATGATAATGTGACAGTCTGGTGGTTAAAACGCTCCATCAAGAGTCACAAGAGAACATGTGTTTTTCTATGATGAAGCCTTTTTAACAAACTTGACCATAAATTAAATAAAGTTTCATCAGATGCTGTTTCATTTTGTTGAAACGTGGGAGTGTGATTGGATTTTTATGAACAAAAAAACTGAAATGGAAGAAATGAACTAATCATCTTTATATCGCTGAATAATCAGCAAATGTTTGTGTCTTGTTTTTGGATTAAACCCCCGAGGCTGCTGGGAAAACAGAGCGGCGACCATGACGAGTCGCTCAGTCACATGTTTCCGTCTCCGCCAGCGTCCGGAGCGTCGCCAGAAACCCCGCGGCTACAAACCGAGCCGGTCCAAGGAACAGTCAGGAGTCCTGTCCCGTGAGAGTGTGTGTGTGTGTGTGTGTGTGCTTGAGTGTGTGTGTGTGTGTGTGTGAGATCACAGCTTGGTGTCTCCACTGACTCGCTCGGTTTGGCCTTCAGGATTAATTCATGAACACGAGATGAGATCAGCCTGATGGTGAAGCCGTCAACCGGCCAGTCAGCAGATAAAAGAGATTTTCAAAGAAAAGTCTGATGATGTTCGATCAAACTTCACTAGAAAAGAAATTAAATATCTGATTTTTCACCAAAAAAAAGCTTAGATATGATCAGATAACACACAGGGAGTTTAAAGTCCTGTTTTATGGACTGATAATGGTAAGATGAAGCTAAAAAAAGACACTACAGCGATTAAAATCAGATTCATTCTATTTCTCAAATCAATTTTTGATGAATTCAGCAAATCTGGATAAAAAATGTGCGAATTTGTCATTTATGTGTGTAAAAGTATAGAAAGTCATGACTGTTTATGAGAAGCTTTTGGCATAAAATTTTAAATATATTTAATCTCTAACCACGACACAAACTTTAATTAGCAGCTGCAGGTGATTTGATTCAATCCATCAATTTTAACCTTCTTTTCTTTGCATTTGTTGTGTTGATTTAGTGGATGTCGTGTGTTTTTATGTTACAATGACAATGTTGTGTAACCCAAAAAATATATTCAACTGAAAAAGGAAAAAATCTGCAGTTTTTAAATCATTAAACAGCCGAGATCCAGCGAGTAAAGTTCACACCATGAAAAAAAAAGAAAAAACATTATTTGTCTTTCTTTATCTCTGTGTTAAAGTACAAGTTAAACAGTTAATATCCAGCCAATCAGAGTTTAACACAGGTAATTAAGGTATCTTCAAACACACACACACACACACACGCTGCTCTCTCGCTCTCTCTGCAAAGTGCTGAGTTGAAGTGTGTGTTTGCTGATATCAGAGAGGAGAAATGCCATGAGGGATTACTGTGTCACCCTGACACGTCTATTAATAACACAGCATTTAGCCTGTGTGTGTGTGTGTGTGTGTGTGTGTGTGTGTGTGTGTGTGTGTGTGTGTGACTACATTTGTAAGTTTGAATCACTGGATTGTTTCCACTTCCTGCAAATGTCGCTGCCCACGTGCCACTGAGCAAGGCAGGAAACCGCCAACTACACACACACACACAAACAGCCAAAAGCAAAGTGTGTGTGTGTTTCAATGATTATGTAAAACTGAACAGCTGAACGCGTGTGTGTGTGTGTGTGTGTGTGTGTGTGTGTCTCTGTACAGATTCTTTCCCCTTGACTGACTGCGTCCCTGACCAACAACTGCAAAGTCACCACACACACTCTCACACACACACACACACTCACACACACAGGAAGGAGGGAGAGCGATGTGATCTGATTCACCTCCGCTCACACGCTGCAGAGTCAGACGGCGTTTGACTCTGCAGCTTCGAGGTTCGATTCCCACTAAACCTCCACGTTTGACCTTCAGCGAGGATTTAAAAACTGATGGAAGGAAGCGAGAAAGGATGTGAGATAAAAAGGAAAAGAAGAAGAGAGAGAGAGATTTAGAGGAAGGGATGATGGGAAGGAAGGATGGATGAAAACATAAGGAGGAAGAGAGGAAGAGAGGAAGAAAAAATGGAAGGAGGAGAAACGTGAGGAGGGAAGTAAAGAGGAAGCGAGGAAAGGTGTAAAAAGGAAGGAGAGGGGGCATTAAAGGAAGCAAGGAAGGATGCGAGGAGAGGGAGATTAAAAAGGTGGATGTGAAGAAAAGGAGAGAAAGAGATAGAATAAAGGAAAGGATGAGGAAATTTCACTTTGGCTCAATCTACTTTCAATATGTATGATGATAATTATCACATTATTTACAGCAAAATTATCAGAAATTACCAAAATTATTGCTAACATGCTAACTGAGTGAATGAATAAACTTTATTTATACAGGAAGATAAACAAAACACAGATGAAACTTCTGGGTTCACCAGGCCGCTCTGCCACCATGAATGATCATTACAGCTCTGTAACAGCAGCAGGCCTCTCCACGCCAAAATGTCACATCTGATTATACTGCACTGCCTTTAACGTGGCGTCCGTAGTGACACACACACACACACACACACACACACACACACACACACACACACACACACACACTGACATTTCCAGTATCAGCTGAGCTGGTGGAGACCAGCAGAGCCTGTAAATAGTCGTGATCGAGGGAAGAACCAAGCTGCTGGAAGAGAGTGTGTGTGTGTGTGTGTGTGAATATGTAAGTGTGTGTGAGTGTGTGTGTGTGTGTGTGTTTGTGTAGGGGGGTTAATCTCCAGCTCAGTAATTAATAATAAGATAATTAGCCGAGTGTGAAGACGAGCTCTGCAGAGGGGGCAGAAAATAAAAACTGCAATTAGCAAATCTGTCTGTCAGTACGAATCCTGCTAATACGCGACGTCTCAGCTGAAGTGCAGCGACGACGCAGCTGCGACACTTTTCACGTCTGCGGCATGTTTACATATCGAATCAGGGAACACGAAAGATGGACTGAATTTATTCAAACCTTATTTAGTTGTTATTTATTTCCATTTATTCGTCTTTTTGGTGTGATTTTTTTAGGATTTTGTGACTAAGAGATTTAAAAAAGTCACCTTCATCCTGGGCGATTAATAAACAATAAAAAATATGACATTATAATTATCAAAGGTGCAGATTCAAATGAACAGAATCCCTCTCAATCATCATTTAGGAGCCATCAGAGGTGTGCTGGTGTCTGTTTCTTTAGCATCTTTTCATCATTTTGCTGTGTTTGATGGTGTTTGTGAGCGTCAACCTTTTGGATGGAAATGTGCAGCCAGTGCAGATCAGTGTCTGATCAGATTATTATGATGGACGCCTCTCAAGTGTCTGATGTTCACTTTTCTTTCAGGAGTTTGATTTTGTTCTTCTGTTTACATCCCATCACATCACATAGTCTCTGCTGCCTTCCTACCATCCTTCCATAAATAAAAAAAGACATCTATGGTCGGGAAAGATTACACCAAATCACCACAAAAATCTTTCATTTTCCATCAAGTGTTAAACATTTACTTAACTAGGGAAGAATCTGAGGTTAAAATGAGTGTCAGACTCTAATTTACCCTCACATGTTGGCATATTGCAGCATTTTTATATTTCCAGGCTCGTGCTAACTTATCATCCCCCACCACTGATAAAAAATGAACAGTCGATATAATTATGTCAATTACTCCCAGGTTAGAAAATCCTGCAACTTCTACTTCCTTTAAATACATTTCTATATTAAAATTCAGTGTTTTCTCCAGCAGCTCTCTCCAGCAGAAACAGAGACAAACAGCTCTCCTGTTAATGGACTGTGTGAAGTTTCGGAGGCCCGAAGCAGCCAATTCCCTTAAAACGAGAGCCGGCCGCGAATGACAAATGGACTCAGCGAGAGAGAGCGTTTTACAAGGAGGATGAAGATAAAGCCGGCAATAATGTTCTGCAGCAAAGGATGTAATGAGGGCCGGACGCAGAGGTTGCTGCGGGAAACAGTGAAGGGTTGTTTCTGTTGTTTCTGCAGCACCGAGCCAATAAAACTAGAAAACCTTCACCCAAAAGTATTTTTATACACTCAACAGTCCATTTCTTCTGTTGCTTAATCACCCGCATCATGTTAATTGATAATATTATTTAGTGTAAATGACCTTAGTAAAGTGATATATATATTTAAGAGCAAGAAAAAAGTCATTTGCAAGTTTCCTGACTAAAAATGTCTCCTCAGGGACCGATTATGATGCGAACGTCTGTGTTATTAATGTATGAGGTCACTGTACAAGCAGCTCTGGATTAAAGCACCCAGCTAACGGCACAAATGTTCATTTTCGACGTCGACCTCCGTCCGTCGTCTAAGCAGCCGCTGTGCTACGATTGGAATAATTGCTCAGATTTACCAGGTCAACAGTGCGTTGACCTTTCAGTGGAGAGCGAGAGCCCTCGACCCCTCTTGACCCCACCAGAACAATTAAACTAATCCTCTTAAAAAGGCGTGTGTGTGTGTGTGTGTGTGTGTGTGTGTGTGTTCCTCTTAAAACCTCTTGTTTCAGTTTCAGGATTTCCGGTGAATGACGAGGCATCAGCAGTCACATTTAATTGATTTATTATCGATTCCTGAGATGATCTTTTTATTGAGTTATTGCTAAAGAAGTAGATGTGTTTAAAAAGGAACGATGTAGATGTGTTTCACTGCAGATGACTGATGTACGTTAAGGTGAGAGACAAAATATTAGATTAATAAAGAGAAGAGGAGAGAGATATACATGAGGCGTGAGAGAAATTGATCCAAAAAGATGAATTTTTAAATGCAACAGAAGCAGAAAAGTCACATTAATCAATCAGGACAAAAGGTTCAGATGATCCCAGCTGAAGACTTTCATTCTGATTTTTCTCCGTCATCCCTTTTCTGTCCTGAACTCCACACCTACATCGCAGTGTCTCAACGTTCAGCCTGCGTCGGTTCTTTCCCGTCTTTGCTCACTGTTGACATCCGCAAATCACTTCCAGTCAAAGGTTTCATTACTGGGAAGCAAGAGCCGAGAACCTGATCTGAAGAAAAAAAAAAAAACGAGCCTGGACCCGTTTCAGAAACAGACAAAAGATGAAGACAAACGACCTGATGGAGGAGCGCTTCTGGTAAATACCCGGGACAAGAGCTGGCGTTCTTCCAGCCTACGGGACGAGCGCCGATTTGGAAAATCACTCCTAATTTTCAAATTGAATCAAGAACTAACAAACCGTATTATGAGGTTAAAGACCTCGACAGCTCCAGTTTAACTCGGTCAGAAGAGTCGCTGTCTGCTAACAAACAATCAGCGTTTGTCTGCGTGTTCCTGCTCATAAAGAAAATAAAGAACATCTCACGGACTCAAGTGCTTCTTTTGCATTCGAATGCAGCGTTTATTCAAGCGAAGATGATCTGCTAAATGGCATTTTGCTGCTTCCTGCAGCACACAGTTACAAACCTTCTGCAAAAAATCTTAAAATGATTTATTACGATTCATGTAAAAGTTTCTCCAGCTTCAAACATACAAACTAGTGTTCTCGGTCCTGTTTTAATCACTTCAAAATCAAATATGATTTCTCTCTGCTTGTTAATCTGAGAGCTGTTAGCTTTTCCCCGACAGTCCCGTCGGATCAGCTCATCCACTGACGGCGCAAACTAAACTAAAATATAAATGAACTACAAGCCTGCAACACTTCTACTACCGATCCAGCCTGCGTCTTCTCTTCTTAAATAATTGAGGCGAAACGACGCGAACAAGACTGTGAAGCATTTAACACGGATGAGAGTTTAAGACGGGAGAGCATCACTAACATGAAGCTAATTAAAGAAAAGCAGAAGAAGGAATCGATAAAGAGAAAGTTCAAGTTTATCAGATGAGATCACAACACGAGCGGCAAGAGCGGCATTCAAGTGTTCCTCTGATTTTCTGTAAAAACAAAGAAACATGAAACACGAGGGGACAGACAGACAGCAAACATGGCAGCTGTCCAACTCTTAAAAAACACTGAAAATGAACTTTACCACTGAGGCCGCTACAGATTATGGACTTTATATTTCAAAGGTTTTCTTAACTGAATGTTGCTTAAATGGAGTTTATGAGGTTTTGATCTCCTGCACACGGACTGACACACAGATCAGACGCTGTGTTTTCTGACTCGACCTGATAAAGCGTGTTAAACAAAAAGGAGTCTAACTGACGGGTATCAAATGAAAAATGTGGATAAAACTGAAGAAGTGCAGCTCTGGTGTGTTACAGGAGGGCCGAGTAAAGACGCTTCTGCAGCAGCGAGTGCGTTTAGTGTGTCAGAGGTCAACTGGAGGGTCGGCCTAAAAAAGAGCAAAGAGCTCGACTATACGGTGGGAGGAGGTGAGGCTGGGGTCACACACACACACAGACACACACACACACACACACACACACACACACGAGGGAAACACACAAACTTAAGTTCATCATCACCATCAAAACCAACGCAAAGACATGAATCAATCATATTTCATTGATCTGTTGTTCATTAATCGGTTAAAAATCGATGAAGATGAAGGTGAAGCCGAGCAGGGATGTTTATTTTGTTAGGTGACACACACACAGACACACACAGTTTCACACACAGGGGAGTAGCAGGTCACCTATGTGAGGCGTCTGGAGGTCATGAGAAGCAGCAGAGTGGCGGCTAAATAAACCTGCGACAGCTGATCACACATCTCTCTCTTTCTGTTCGCTGGAGAGAAAACTGCTCCTGTTGCACCTCCAGAAACTTTAAACACACTCAAACTGCAAATGGCTAAAATGAGAACTCAAACTAAACAGACGCTGCGAGGTGGAAAATGAGAATTCAATACATCTGAATGCACAAATAGACAAAAAAAAAAAGACAGTTTTGTTTTAAGTCACTTTTTAGGAGGCACAAATGACTTTCTGTGAGTCTTTGACGCTGTTTTACTAATTTTCACTCAACTTTCTGCATCAAAAACACAATTTCAATGAGTGTATGTCCTTAAATGTTGAAATACAGTCACTGAAATCATCGTGTATCTCAAACAACAACAACAACACACCTTTCAGAGCATGTAAATCTGCATGTTCAGACATCTGCACTTCTTTTCCCTGTTTGCATTTCCACCTCTGAACCGTGATGTTGGTGGCACAGATTTCACAGACGAGGACGGACTTGTTCTTCGTGCTCGGTGTTGTGTGACTGTGTGTGAATGGAGGCTGATGAACTTCTAGTTTAGTTTCTCCCCACATTCGATTAAAATAAAGTCCCTAAAAAGGTTCCTGTGATTGAAATTCATCCTCAGACCGTCCCGATTGAAGAGCTGAGACATTTGTCAGGACATACTTGACTTTATGTTTTCTAAAACGAGTTATTAATCAGTTAACAAATCGATCCATTAACGTGACTCTTTCTTTGGTTATCAGCAAACACGCGATGAAAACCTTTCAGGGCGGCCTGCTGATGCTCAGAAAGATTTTCAGCCGTTTTAAAAAGGCTCCTGGAAAAGCACCTGATCAGAAAAAGACCATCAGAGTCGTTTTCAAAGTGTCGACTGGATCAACAAACACTGAACGAGACGACGACAAAATAACAGCAAACAGCTCGAGCTGCAGCGAGGACGACAAATATTTGGGTTACTCATATGTGAGGCCCAGTTTTATTCAATATGATGTGGGAACAGTGTGTGTGTGTGTGTGTGTGCTACATAACACAATAGCCTGTTTCACACAGTTTCAGCCAGACGCCCCTGAACAAACACAAACACATTAAATATGAATCGATATTTAGAGGAACATGAACTGTCCCACTTGCATTAATGAAACCAACTGTGAGCGTCAGAGTCACAGCGTGTGTGTGTGTGTGTGTGTGTGTGTGCTCCTTGTTTTCTGCAGGAGAAGTGTGTGTGTGTGTGTGTGTGTGCGCATGAGAGTGTGTGTTCATGGTGACCTTCAGGCACAGCTGAGGGTCCGACTGCCAGCGCTGCTGTTCATATGCCTGGAATGCATGACTGAATGCCATCCACAGCAATGTGTGTGTGTGTGTGTGTGTGTGTGTGTATTTAGGTGTCTCCTTAGCAGAATTAGCTGTAAAACTGCCATTCACAGTCTGAACAGGAGACGCCTGTTTGCATGTTTCTCAGTACATGAAGTTCAAAGTCTTGGCTCTCTGTGTGTGTGTGTGTGTGTGTGTGTGTGCGCGTGTGAGCCCCCTTATGACAATGCCCCAGTATGTGTGTCCATCTGTAGTTTAATGTGTTGAAGAGGTAGTCATAGATACGCACACATATATTATGCACAAAGAGCGCTGTATTCAACCACACACACACACACACACACACACACACTTCAACTGTTGCCGGCCTTGTGATCTCATCTCATTCTCCGTCATTTAGCTAATCCACACTCAAAAACAAAGAACGACCAATGATGGCAGATGGTTTTTTTTGGAGCGAACAACTGAAATGCCACAAAGCATTCTGGGAACTGAAGAGTTCAGAGGTCATTTTGCAGAATGAAGGAACAACAGTCTGCCTGTCTGTTGACTTCAGGCGTGCCGAACCTGCCATTACAGCGGCTAAAGAAACACAGAACAACTGTCGGCAAGACTTGAGACATGAAAGAAGAAAAAAAAGTTTGATTCCTGTAATCAGACATCGAATCAAGAGGCCTTTAAACACATTATTTTTTAATCAGAGTGACGTGAAGATGCCACGAATCCTTAAAAACGCTTCATATGTCTGCAGAAGTCGCACAATTTTTCTTTTCCATGAGGTGAACGAGGAGGCTGCGTTTGGCTGAACACCTGAACGCTGCCTGACGAGTCAAATTAACTCACAGCAGGAGCTCAAGTCTGATTTAGGTCAAAGTAAATTTACAGCTCTGATTTATTTCTGTCATGTTCTCCTGCAGAAACAAACAACAAGGTTTATCTGACGCAACAAGACTGAACTGAATTTAAAAAGTCTGTTTCTGTGTCTGCTCTGTCACCTTTTATCGAAGGTTTCAAAATGAGACGTTTTTATGTAATTTCTCCATCAGACGGTTGCGTTCAGGATAAAAAGGCACTGAGCTTCCTGTTTCATCCTGCAGACTCACTACAGCACATTTTTATTCATAAGCGGCCTGGCATTCAGCCTGAATAGACGGCGATAGAATTACACCGCTCAGGAGAAGACAATTACACCGCATCAATAAGTGCAGAGCAGCCGGCGCTCTGCTCCGTCATTCAAAGCTTTTTTTTTTCTTTTTACCCCCCTGCCGCCGCTGAAAGGTCGTCCATCTCGGCGCCTGAAATCAGACTCTCAAGGGCCAGACTGGGATGATGCGAGATAATTCAGAAATAAAAGATGAGCGCTGGAAATAGCATCGGAAGAAAGAGACGGGGAGGGAAGAGGAGGAGCAGGTAGGACGGGCGGCGTTTAAAACGTCACCGAGGACGAAGTGAGACCAAATATTGTTATTAAAAATGGGCTCAGAAAACAATGAAAACACAAAAAGACACAAACCAGATCAGACTATATTTGACTATTTACTTTAACCGGGTGAAATTTAAAGAAGAAGAAAAGGCCACAAAGCATCATTAAGTCCATGAGTGGAAGTTTGCCTACTGAAAAACACAAAGTCTTTATTTGTTCATTTATTTTAATATTTGTTCTTCTGCTTTTCTTTGAGAGCGCACTGACATTAAGAGAGAAAGTCTCTATCACTCACTCGTTTCCATTTTCTACTTTCATGAGGTCCCACGCATCCAACAACTCCTCGTGGGCATGTTGCCGCACAAACAAACACACACACACACACACACACACAGATGTTAGCCGGGCCTCGAGCGAGGCATCTGTCACTGGTCATCAGAGAAAGAGAGAGCATTCCTCCCGTAGCAACACACACTGCTTGAGAGAAACCAAAAGACAGGTTTTAGTGCAGATTTTCTCACACGTGTGTGTGTGTGTGTGTGTGTGTGTGTGTGTGTGTGTGTGGTTCCCTCACAGGATGAGACAAAAATCAGTGTGTGTTAGTGCACCTGTTCGCGTAGCTGCGATATGAAGCCGTCACTCTTAAAACGCTAAAACACCACCGTGATTACACGAGCGGCGGTGAGACGATCTAAGCAGCTTCAAACGCCTCAAATCTCCTCAGCTTAGAAAACTTTGTCCGCAGAAAAGAAAAGACGACATCACAGCTCCAAAATAACCGTGATGTCGATGACTTTGCACCCGTTCAACTTCCCAGATGTTAAAATGCGTCGTTGGCGTGAGCAGCTGGGAGTTTCCAACGCAGACACTTTTCCTCCTCAGTCTGCGGGAGGAAGTGACCTGGACGACACCTCCAGCCGGTTTCCTATCCTGATGTCTGCGGACGCACTTTGACAGAAGCGCAGAGGAATTTCATCCCAAACAGAACCTGTGTCAACATCGAGTGACGCACGACGTGAGCGAGCAGACCCGACACGTCTCTGTGAAAACACACCGCTGCTAACAACCAGCTTTGTTCCTCCTGAAACTGATAACAGAGGGCAAAACATCCTGCTCGAGTGTTAAGAACAAAACAGGTGCAAAAAAACAGCCTGGATCATTTAAATTATGCAAAAAAAAAGTTATGATGCATCTACAAACCAACCCGAAGTATCACTGATGAGCGACAGGTGGTTCAAATAGGTTCAAGTTTGCAAATGATGACAAATGACAGCTAAAACTACAAAAATAAGATGAACTAAACCCGATTAAATCTTATTTTGATGAACAGAGAATGTGCAGGCTATTTGCGTACTCAAATACTGAACAAGTTTTTCTTTATTCCTGCAAACTCACGCAGAAGAAGAAGAAGAAGAAGAAGAAGAAGAAGAAGAAGAAGAAGAAGAAGAAGAAGAA